>CM038147.1:192348118-192629581 GCA_021437245.1 Aegilops speltoides
AAGTTCACTCGACTAGAGAAAGAATGGATCAAGGCGATTGAAAGAAAAGTTGCTGTTATCAACAAAGAGATTATTGGTCCAAGATGATACATGTCCAGAACACAAAAGTAGGTCGGAAATATTGTCAACTCCTTCCTCACTCAAACCTCGATCCATTCGGGGGCTAATGATGAAGTCATGTACCTAGGGTAGTGTCGGTGTCAAAACCGGCGGATCTCGGGTAGGGGGTCCCGAACTGTGTGTCTAGGCGGATGGTAACAGGAGGCGAGGGACACGATGTTTTTACCCAGGTTCGGGCCCTCTCGATGGAGGTAAAACCCTACGTCCTGCTTGATTAATATTGATGGTATGGGTATTACAAGAGTGGATCTACCACGAGATCAAGGAGGCTAAACCCTAGAAGCTAGCCTATGGTATGATTGTTGTAATGTATGTTGTCCTACGGACTAAAGCCCTCCGGTTTATATAGACACCGGAGGAGGCTAGGGTTACACAGAGTCGGTTATAATGGTAGGAGATCTACATATCCGTATTGCCAAGCTTGCCTTCCACGCCAAGGAAAGTCCCATACAGACACAGGACGGAGTCTTCAATCTTGTATCTTCGTAGTCTTGGAGTCCGGCGGATAATGATAGTCCGGCTGTCCGGACACCCCTAGTCCAGACTCCTCAAGAGCTCCCTCAACCAGTGCTTCAATGACGATTAGTCCGGCAAGCATAATGTTCGGCATTGCAAGCGGGTTCCTCCTTGAATAATCCAGAGAAGATCATGAACACCAGATAGTGCCCGCCTCACGCAAAATAAATTCCACATTCCACCGTAGAGAGAATAAAATGTACACTTAGTTCAATCTGCGGACGTATTATGCAGCGTGACATCACACCACTACCAAGCCTTTGTTTGAATCGTTTTTACTATACCACCTCAAAGACGCTTAGCGGCGCGTTTCCTTGGCACGCCTTGTCGAGCGGTAGATCGTGTTCCCTTATTACGGATTCTCATCAATACGGACGTGGTAACCCAACTGCGCCATTGATGGTGGCGCTTTGGGAGATAAGCGAAGTTTTACCAGCCGTTGGGGGCGCATAGTTTTCGTCGCGCCTATATATAAGGGATAAGGATTCACCTTCTCACCTCGCCTTCTTCCTCCTTTGCTTATCCATCTCCGCGCACTCAAGCTCCAACGCCCAAGCTCGCAAGATCTCGCCTCGACCTTCTCCGAATATGTCCGGGCGGAGGTAATGGTTAGCCTCCACCGCTAAGGAGGAGGACATCACCAAGCTTCTTAGCGCGGATATCTTTCCAGCGATATCGCGCGCCGGTTGCCTGACGAGGGGCAGCTCGTCCCTACCCCCGGCCTCATGAGAGGGTCGTCTTCCTCCCCACTTCCTCCATGACTGGGCTTTCCGCTCCATCCATTTGTCCGGGGCTCATGTTTTACTACGGCCCGGATTTCCACGATCGGCGCCGAACTTCATCCTCAACATCTCGGCGTTTATCGTCGTGTGCGAGGCCTTCCTCTGCATCCGGCCCCACTTCGGCCTGTGGCTCAAGACCTTCAACGTCAAGCCGAAGGTTGTGAAGGGTACGCAAGCGGAATGCGGAGGCGCCATGTTGGGCAAATTGCCCAACGTCCCTTGGCTCGAAGGGGCCTTTGTGGACTCCGTCAAGGGGTGGCAATTGGGGTGGTTCTACATCACCGAGCCGCGCAAACCTACATGGCGGTGGCCCCCGAGTTTAGATCTGGCATCCCCACGCAGCTCACCTCCTGGAAAGAGAAGGGCTTGCAGTGGGGCAATCCGGTGGAGGTGACGGGACTCCGAGCCTGCATCAAGAAGATGGTGAGCAATAGGCTCAGGCTCGTCGACGTGGTCCAAGTCATGCTCATCCGGCGGATCCTCCCATGCCAAGAACGGGCATTCAATTTGTGGGAGTTCAATCCGAAACAGCACCAGGCGCTAAGCGGGCTCTTCGATACAACATACGAAGCGCTGGAGGGTGCTGTTCAAGGGCGCCGAAGCCCCCATCCGCGACGGAAGACCACGGATTCAGCTCGCAGTATCCAACTGACGAGGTAAGTGATTCAACCCCATTACGGGACACTTGTGATAATTAAATTGACTCTAGTGAGGTTTCATTCTGCCTCTTCCTTTGACAAGAATGGATGGAGAAGGCCAAGCTGCTTATCAGCCCGGCTCCCATGCCAGAAGACCCAGTGGACGCCCGCTTAGCAGGGCTGCTGGTTCCGGCACCGCACGTGGTGCCGGAGAAGAAGGCCAAGAAGGTGGCCGCGGGGACTCGAAAGAGTTCCCGCAATCAGGCGTCTGACGACGATGAGGACTCCTCCCCTGAAGACGAGGAGGAGTAGTATTCTCTCCCGGAGGAGGGAGAGAAGAAAAGGTAGGCTTTCCCAATCGGGGAGGCCGAAGGGTCCAAGAGGGGGAGAACTATCCCCCGGACAGTTTCGCCAACACCAACGTTGGCGAGGATGAGTGGCCTCCAAGGGCCAGGCGTCCGGCAAGATCGTAAGTGTCCGGATCCTTTAGGTGTAATTTCTTTTATGTCGTGTAGTGTCCTTCTAAGGCCGCGTTCTGTCCGTAGTCCGACCGATGATGATTTTCCCGCTTCATCAAGCGGGTCACTGGCCCCGTCGGATGTGGACTCACTTCCGACCGCCACTACCCCCCGTGGAGAAGACGCCGAGGTGGGATCCCAGAGAGGGACCCATCAGGAGGAGGCTCCGGAGGCGCCGTCAGGCAACCTCCCGGACTTTGTGCCAGACTCTACATCGGAACCCGCAGTGGTTCCAGAGTCCGGCAAGCGGCCCCTTCGAAAGAAGGGTAGGACCGTGATGCCGGCAGCTTCCGTCCAACCGAAGGCGCCGGATAACCTGTTGGAGGCGCTTAAAGGCGCTTCCATCGAGGAAGAACACCGCACTATCATGAGTGCGGTGATTGAGAAGGTACAGCTCGCTAAGAGCGGGCTGACCGAAGCCTGCAGCAGCCTTCTAACAGGCTTTGAGGTAAGAAGTTAAAATTATGTAATGTAATACCGCATAGACAGTAGCCCCTGATGCTCAGTTCGGTGTTCGGAAAGAAAAGCCGGACTGAGGATCTAACAAGATATACGCAGGGTTGCCTAAAATATGTCAATATGGGTTTGTAGGCTGCACTGCTGACCTCTGCCGCACTAACAGCGGAGGTCGATGTGCTGAACTAGGATCTCGAGCCGTCTGAGCAAGAGCTCGGCCATGCCAAGAGGCAGCTCGAGGAAAAAGAAGGTGAGTAACACCACTTTGAATAAGTACCTTACAGAAAAGGATTTTGGTTGCAATAAAATTAACAAGGATAATGCGGGTACTGCAGGGGCCACTAACGAGGTGGCAGCCCTGAAGGAGGCTATGTCCGTGGCCAAACGCAGTGCGACCGCGGAACGGGCCGAGCGAGAAAAACAGGAGGCACGGATGGCGGAAGTACGGCAAGAGCTCCAGGCTCTCATGGAGAAGCATGAGAGTTTGGAGCGTGACTCAAAGACTCGAGAGTCCGAGCTTGCCTCGGCTCTCGAAAGTGCCAAGTCCGCCAAGTCCGAGGCCCTTCAGGAGGTTGAGGACATAAATAAGATAGCGGCGGGTAAGGCATTTTTCATGCAAAGCAGGCATGTTAATGTGAACTACCTGACACTTACCCGCATTCGGAGCTCTCCAGGGGCGTTTGCAGATCTGCCGCGTAGTGCGTCTGATGCCGCCGCATTCTATCGTGGCGAGGAGGGGAGATCGACGAGAAGGTCTTCGGTCTCGAGACGCCGAGGCCGGCCATTCGGTGCCCCAAGCGACCAAATGGGCAAGCAGCTGGTCGAACTCCTAAGGTAGCCGAGGAGGCCATGAAGGGCCTCATAGTCCGGGTGCAGGCTGGGACAGGCCATGCCCGGAGCTACTTTGGCCTCGTCTGCGGCCGGTGGATGCATGCCCTGGGTGGAGGTCATCAAGCGCTCCGCTTTGTATTGAAGGCACTGCGTCGGGCCCTTGCCCGCACAAAGGTGCATCTGGGCAAGTTGGATGCGGAGAAGCTTCTCACGGACCCACCGCCACGGGCAGGGAGTATCGCACGCCGAGAAGTATTATAAAATTGTCTGAAGGGAGCTGCGATGTGCGGATGAGTGCTCTCGAAATGTAATCTTTGAGTGAACTTCGCTATGTATTTATCATGTCGCTGAAAACTTCGTTCATATGCCATCAATAACGCTTTTGTTTAATTTAAAATATTACCTTCATGCGGCCGTTTGTAAAATCGAGAGATGGCAAGTCGTTGGCTTCAGCCCCGAGCCACAAGTCTTTGGGGTGTTCGGGATAAACTTGAGCACTCTTGTTCCCATTTTGGGTCCATCTAGGGAGGCGCTCAACACGACGAATAAAATGACCGGACTTATAATGCTTGAACACTCTCACTTAGCCATAGAATTCTATAATTTTAAATTTGGTGAAGCCCCGGTATTCGGAAGACCGAATCCGGGGCTCTATCCACGCCTTCGTCGGACATTATCCTAACTTCGCTCGAGCGGCGTGAGTCTTTATGACCGAAAAACCCTCTCGAACAGCGACCGGTCTCGCCTTATCATGCCGGTCAGTTTTAGCTTTCTCCTTTGAGGCGCCGCCCGCTCAACCGGGCGCAATCGCGATGGTTCTCCAGTGCCACCTTAGCCGATGAGCGGGCGTAAGGCACCAAAACGTGGGAGCAGGCAAACCCAACTATTGACCCAAGACATGATTCGAGCCGATTCATATAATGCTATAAGTTGGTGCCACACTTGTGAAAGTGTTAGGACTTTATCACACCATAATTCGGGGAACATAAGCCCCTGGCGTATTCGGCCGTACCAAAATATACGGGTGCAAGATGTCATGTAATGAACATATATATATATATATAAAAGATAATGCAATTGCAATAAAAAGGTGCTGCATTATTTATGAAAGAAAGTCTGCTAGTAAATGGGACTGATACAAATAGTCTTGATAAGCAAGGGATTTGGACTAAATAAACATGTCCCCCTCCGAGGGATGAGCTGCGAGACTTGGTGTATATAATCGAATTTAATGCTCGTAATTGAGACCACCGGATGTTAGTCGCGGCCTTCTTTAGTCCTGACTGTTCGGCAGGTTACGCCACAGACGGGCTTCAGTTATGAGTCCTGCGTACATAAAAGAAGAAAAATAAAATAAAAAAGGGGGGCACACTTGCGAGCCCCTGGTGTGGTCGAACCGCACTCTGGGTCCGTTGCGATCGTGCCCCTCCCTGTCGCCCATGGTATCTCCAAATCGTAATGATGTACGCGGGTGTTATTCTTGCGATCATGCGTGGGCGAGGTTGGGCGCATTGCTCTGGCGATGCTCGATCGCGCCATATGGTCTTGGTTGGCATTGCTCGGGCGCTTTTGCTGTATCCGGCCTTTTACGGCGGACTCGAGAATGCCTTAGAAGGCTGCTCGTACTTGGCGAGAGCCTCTGTATGTTCCTCCGTTCGGAGGGGCGTTCCGTATTCCCATTGACCGTGATGACTCCACGAGGGCTGGCATCTTGAGCTTTAGGTATGCATAGTGCGGCACGCGTTGAATTTTACCGTCACGGTTCGTCCGGCGAGCGTGATAGCAGCGTGAAACGGGACTATGTCGAAGATTAACTCCTCGCTCGGAAATTATCCGAGGATCCAAGACCACTTCGGTGTGGATCGAGCACTGTCTGATTAGCTTCCACTCCTGGTATGACACCTTTAAAGGTTGTCTTTGTAGGTTTAATCCTTGATGGGTCTATGCCCATTTTACGCCTTATCCTCGATAAAGCGAGTTGAGGCTCGCCGCCGTCCATCGGGACTCTCGTGAGTGAAATCCATCGACGATTGGGTCTAAAACCAATGCGGCGAATCCGCCATGGTGTATGCTGGTCGGATGGTCTCTTCGATCGAAAGTGATCGGACAAGAGGACCATGGGTTGAACTTTGGGGCGACTAGCTCCATCGCATAGACGTCCCTGAGTGCGCGTTTCCTCTCCCTCTTGGGTATATGGGTCGCGTATATCATATTCACCGTCCGCACTTGTGGGGGAAAACCCTTCTGTCCTCTGTTGCTCGGCGGCCGGGTCTCTTCCTCGTCGTCGCTGTTTAGCCCCTTGTCATTGTTTACGGCAATTAACTTGCCGGCCTGCTTGAACACCCAGCAATCTCTATTGGTGTGGTTAGCTGGCTTTTTAGAGGTGCCATGTATCTGGCATAAGCGGTCGAGTATTCGGTCCAGATTGGACGGACCCGGAGTGGTTCTTTTGAATGGCTTCTTCCGCTGACCGAGTTTAGAGCCTCGGAATCCGGCATTGACTGCCGTATCCTCTTTATCGTCGCCATTAATGCGGCGCTTGTTTTTGTTTCGACGTGACCTGCCGTTGTTGTCCTTGGTATCCAGACTACCAGAATTTTTACGGAGATTGTTGCTGCGGGCTAGCCAGCTGTCCTCTCCCGCGCAAAAACGGGTCATTAACGATGTGAGGGCTGCCATAGATTTCGGCTTTTCCTGCCCCAGGTGCCGGGCTAGCCATTCGTCCTGGATGTTATGTTTGAAGGCTGCAAGGGCCTCTGCATCCGGACAATCGACGATTTGATTTTCTTCGTCAAGAATGTCCGAAATTGTCGGCGATTCGTCTGGCTGCTGAATGATGTGGCTTAGGTCATCGGCGTCGGTGGTCGTATATGTGCCTTGGAAGTTATCAAGGAATGCGGCCTCGGTCTTCCCAAAGACCCAATTGACTCTCAAGGGCAAGCTGTTTAGCCAATGCCGAGCTGGTCCTTTAAGCTTGAGTGGGAGATACTTGATGGCATGGAGATGCCGCCGGGCCATATGGATGTGGAAGATAGTCTTCAATCCAAACCGCTGGGTCTGTTGTGCCATCGTAAGATTCGATGTTTACTGGTTTAAATCCTTTGGGGATCGATGATCCATTACTTCGTCGATGAAGCATAAGCGGGTGTCTTGGCGCCTCAGATTGAGCAATATCGCGATGCAGCTCGAGAGGCGCCGTCTGCTGTGCTTTCGGCCCGCCAGGGTTATTGTATCCGGCGTGGCGGTATTCGCCGTGGGTCGTGGGCGCCCGCGTGATCCATAGATGGATCTGGATTGCCTTGCTTTGTCCTCAATATGTCTCGCAAGTCCGGCGCATTCCCTCTTGGCCCATACTTTTGGAGCGATGCGGGGTATGGTTTTGGTGGGGCTGGATGCCTCTTCGTCACGACCACGGGGTGGTCGGTCACCCATATCGTCGCTTGGTGATGGAGGTATGTATGCTTCCTCCTCTAATCGGGGAGCAGCTTGCGTCTTGGGTAACTTTTGGAGGACGTTCGAGTTTATACTCTTGCCGCATGGACCTCGGTCCATCGATCGGCCAGGTCTGATCAGCTTGAAGTCTGTTGCTGCTTTTCTTTAGGCTGTTTCTCGTGGCGATAAGCTGCGCTTGAAGCGCTCTTGTTCGACGGGATCCTCGGATGCGATGAATTCGTCATCGTTGAGGCTTGCTTCGTCTTCGGAGGGAGGCATGTAGTTATGATCCTCGACCTCTTAAATCGTCTGCCGCCCTCTCGTGAGGGCTTGCTTCTGGCATCCTCCTGCGTTGAGTCTTCTTTGGAGGGATTGTCTTCGGCACTCTCTGGAGTATTATTATCTCCTATGCGGAATCTCCATTCTTGCTATGGCGGGATTTAGAGCGGCGCCACGACGCCGGCGTTTGGGCTGCTTCTTTAAAGTGCGCCTCCGCTGTTTCTTCGCCGTCCCGTCTTTGGGGTGTCCACCATGTATATGTCGTATGACGAGGTGCTCTTCCAAAGTTCTCACAGGCGCTGGTTCTGTTGTCTCTCGGCATCGCCGTCCATAGCATCGATGTCTTGAGTCGTAGTCTAGCATGTCGGTTAGATCGTCGACAGTGGCTACAAAGTGGGTGGTGGGTGGGCTCTGAATTTCTTCGTCGTCCGTACCCCAACCATCCTGGCCATAGTCCGGCCAGGACTCTCCTGATAGCGAGATATGCTTTAGTGAATTCAGGATATCGCCAAAAGGCGAGAATTGAAAGATGTCCGCGGCGGTGAATTCCATAACCGGCGCCCAATCCAGATCGATTGGTAGGGGCGCGGGAGGTTCATAGTCCGGTGAGGAGTCCGGCGCCTAGGAACCACGAGTTTCGCAGGGGACAAGATCAGTGTTCGGCTCCATCGCCGTGGATTGTTGAAGCCCCCGGGGCGGCGTCTATCCACCGGCCCTGGATCTGGGCGATCGGCTCCGGGCTAATGGCCGAAGCGGATCCGTGTGCGGCCACCAAGGCACTGTTTGGCGGCAGAGCTAGATCATGCCCATCGTTACTGATGCGGCACGCTTATCGTGGGCTTGAGTTCGAAGATCAAGTCTCCGCGGACATCGGCCGTGAAGTTTAAGCTTCCAAATCTGACTGACGGCGGGCGTAGCTTCGATCTGCTCCAGATGGCCAAGTGAATTGGCCCGTAGTCGAAAGCCGCCGAATCTGAAGATCTGTCCGCGGAGAAAAGTCTCACCACGACAGCGTTGTTGGTTGAAGATGCCATCAAGCCTATCGGTGACGACATACGTAGGAACTCTCAATGAAAGCACCAATGTCGGTGTCAAACCGCGGATCTCGGTAGGGGGTCCCGAATCGTGCGTCTAGGCGGATGGTAACAGGAGACGAGGGACACGATGTTTTTACCCAGGTTCGGGCCCTCTCGATGGAGGTAAAACCCTACGTCCTGCTTGATTAATATTGATGGTATGGGTATTACAAGAGTGGATCTACCACGAGATCAAGGAGGCTAAACCCTAGAAGCTAGCCTATGGTATGATTGTTGTAATGTATGTTGTCCTACGGACTAAAGCCCTCCGGTTTATATAGACACCGGAGGAGGCTAGGGTTACACAGAGTCGGTTACAATGGTAGGAGATCTACATATCCGTATTGCCAAGCTTGCCTTCCACGCCAAGGAAAGTCCCATCTGGACACGGGACGGAGTCTTCAATCTTGTATCTTTGTAGTCTTGGAGTCCGGCGGATAATGATAGTACGGCTGTCCGGACACCCCCTAGTCTAGGACTCCCTCAGGTAGGGTCATAGACCTGATCTAAGTACCCTACCCAAGGACATTCTCAGAAGAAACTGCCTTCCAGTCGACCAAGAGAGACTTCACTCGACGGACTCGAAGGACTCAACCATGAAGACTCCCTCGACCACCAGGAGATCAAGAACCACTTTGCATCGTAACGGTCTGTAATTAAGCAGTCTTTATGGCATTTAGGACACTTTATGTAAGGCATTACCTGTAACGCCTAGAATTAATGTACTTTAAACCCTGCATTACTGAGGGCGGAGGGGTCTGGCGGACACTATATAAGCCACCCCCCTCCTCAGTGTAAGGGGTTCGCACTCCTGTAATCCATACACATATAATCCACTCGACCGCCTCAGGGCTCCGAGACGTAGGGCTATTACTTCCTCCGAGAAGGGCCTGAACTCGTACATCCTTTGTGTCTACAACTGCTCCATAGCTAGGATCTTGCCTCTCCATACCTACCCCCATTCTACTGTCAGACTTAGAACCACGACATACATAGTATTTTCTGAAAGATTGAACCATTCCTAACCTTTCCTCTTCTTTTGAGCATATTCTGTGCAGTTCAACTAAAATAAAATGCCATCACCGCCTTGACAATTCAGTGACACTGCACAAAAAGAAATGACTTACCATTACATCATGGTGTCAGGTATGTAATCGATAGGCATTAGAGACAAACATGCAGACCTCCTCTGATCACATAATAAACATAAATTTTAATATAGGTGTGACTAGCTTTACCAGCATAATTTGAGTGAACTCTACACCCTTTGTTCCTTAATACAAGACGTTTTTGCACTTAAATTTAAAGTACCCAAACGTCTAGTGTTTAGGAAAATAGGCGGTAGTTTTCTTGAGCACATATCTCGGAAAGCTTGCCACACCTTATATATGTCCATATGCTAATGCAACACCAACACCATTCGAATAGTACAAATATACACTAATCCAGTGGCTAGTGCAACAGTAGAGTACTTTTTTTACGTGCTACAATACAATGGTTTTACTGAACATAAGCTAGCACAGGAAGATTTCTATAAGCATTGACTATACAAAATGTAAAGGTAACAAGTTTTAGCATTATTATACTAGCTGTGCAACAGCATTAAGCCAAATACAAATGTCTGAAGGTAACTAGCATTATTAACTAATGACAGTATAAAAAAATAGCAAAGCATGTACCTTCAAGGTAAATATCATTTCGAACTGGTGGGGACCTAAAAATTGCTATCCCAATCTTGATAATCGATTAAACATAAAAACTTGATCAAACGAATCAAGAAAACAGCCGGAGGAGTGCCAACTCGTAACATTTCCTCTTCTTTCCATAGTTTTTTGTGTGCAGTTTAACCAAAATAAAATGACATCAACGCCTTGGCATTTCGGTGACACAGTACAAAAAAATTGACTTATCTCATGAAAGTAAGGTATGTAATCTATAAGCATTAACAGTACAAAAATCTGAAGGTAGTAACAAGTTTCATCGTTGGTATACTGGTTGTGCACAGCATTAGAATGCCTTAGCTAAAAAAATCTTTAATACATCCACAATCAACAGCTAACCCTGAAATAATCCAGTGACATTAAATAGCATTGCTTAAATTTATCGGTGGCATTAGACTGAGTGCAACCTTAGTTAAATGTGGCATCACTTTAGCCATAGCATTGCTTGACATTACCAGTGGTGTTACACTAACAACAAAAAAGTGGCAATAAGAGCATGGGAGGCCCATTCAGACAGTGGGCGCACTAGTACGATGTACCTCCATGGACACATATGAGTGGTGAGGGGGTATGGTTGCCCAGAGCAACAAATATCCAAGTAGCATATGTGGATTACGTCCCATTTTTGTTCTCTTTAGCCACCCTTTTCCTATGTGAGAACAACAAACCGATCGACCTGGTCATTCTCTATTGCGTTGTCATGCCTTTCTACCCCTTTTCAACCAAGAGACACGAGACTCGTTCCTTAGCTACTGATTTTCCCCTTTTCAACCTAGATGTGTGTTCGATACCTAGTCTCTTCGACAATACTTTCTACCTTCCTTTCCTTATTCAACCCAGATATGGATTAGTTTGCATGAAGTAGGGTTTCCTTTAATAGTGAAAATTAAGGTTTTGACTGCATGACCAACAGAGCAGCCGATAGCAAATTGGGGAGATGGTGGAGTGGAAAAAGATCCACATGCAGTTACGTGGCAGATGGGGCAATAGAACAAGGGTATGGTTCGAAAAGAGGTAGCATTCCTCAGTGTCGACCGGAAGTGGCTTCGCTCGTGGTCATCATCCTCCGCACACACTACGGCAGCGAACTTGGGGACACAGCCCATCCCTCGCGGGAGCTAGGTCTGATAGGAAAACCTTGTCGTCAGTGTGTGACCTCGCCCGTCGACGACAAGTGTGTCAATGTTGCACGTCACTTTCTTCCCGGGTGAATGGGATCCTGGCAGATCTGTGACCATCGGTGAGGAGGGAGAGAGAGGGGCCACCAGCATCTTTTTTAGATCCGGAGAGAGGGTGATAGTGTGAGAAGCAAGTGGGCAGCCCTTAGCAAGCAAGCGCTGAAGCTCCAGCCTATATAGTATCTTTTTTATATGTACTAGTACTAGAGGTGGAGTAGTGGTAGAGTACTTTATATTTTCTCTGCATACAGTACCAATTAGCTGTGCTTCAAAACTGAATGGCACACCATTAATTAAAAAAAAGCCGAGAAATAATGTGGCACCTCGGGCCAATGCGTCCAGATCGCATTTTGCATGAGAAATGGCACACGATGTTTCTTTGACATGTGGCCCCGTTCCAACATGTCAGTGAGACATCGGTGAGTCCTTTTGTACAATTTCCGCATGGATGTCTATGTAGGCCGGGGCGCCACTTCATGTACCGTGGCAACCGTCCACCGCCTCTTCGCCATTCCCTCTCAATTTGAACTGCTGTCGCACGCTCTTCCTCCCTCCATTTGCCTTCACCCTTCCTTCTGCCATTGTTCGATCGCCTTCTCCATCGAGGGAACAGGCCAGAGAAGACCTCGTTATTCTTGCCCCAATCTGAAAGATGATGTGGTGGAGGAACTCATTGATCAGTGTGACATCATCACCTTGGCTAGCATGGCAGGTTCGTTCAAGACCATTCTTGACTCAACAAATAACATCATTACAAAGAACCCCAAGGGTCCAGGAGCGGTTTGTTCTCCCCTATCTTCTTCGCCATGACCCTGCTCGCTGGCATGCGAAAGACGGAAGCCTTGCCTTGTGCAAGTTGATGCCGCTTGATAATGATACGTGTGATGTTAAGATGCCATCGCTTAAAGGTAAGGCCTAGGCAGGCGCAAATGGAGATTAGGTTGTTTATATTGGGTACAACTACGAGTGGGAACTTGTGAATGTGTACACTCGTCACCGGGTTCCACTTCCAAAAATCTCAGAGTGCCCTGAGTTTGAGCACACAGATGATCTAAGTACGCTCAAATATGATCATGGTGACTGTCGTCTACGGAAGATAGAAATTTTTTGAGTTCCCAACCGCTCTTGGGATTACACGAACTATCATGTTGTTGCTATCCTTGACAAGCTTGTTGCTATCCTTACTTCCACGCCTCGATGGATATTGCTCAAAAATCAATTTTTGTACACGGATGAGTACTGTGATGCAATTCAATATGAGCGTCTTGTGTTTGCTGCCACCACTTGTGGCACCATTTTTGCATAGAATCCTTATTGTCTCAGTATGTTTGTCTTCCACTGTAAATAGAATTGTTTCATCCACATGCATGCGAGTTAGTAACCCCGTACTAATTAACCTTCTTGTGTTTCCAAGGTCCTGTGAACATTCCACCACCTATATTTGAAAGTTTTTATAACCAAGGGGGATATGATGATGGTGATGATTATGAGCATGAGGATGAGCAGGGCCTACATACTCAGTGGCGCCTGGCAACTTATTCCGATGGATCACCTCTTCTTGTCTGTATACAGGTCACTGCTGATGTTACTAAGGAAGCAAGTGTTGTATCCCATGGTCGCACTCTCCGGACCTATTCCAACATCCGTTGTAGGGTATTCGAGATGGATACTAGTGTGCTAGCGCCAGCACCTTCTCCCTAGTTCTTGATATTCTTGGAGAACACTCGCTCTTCCTTGGACTAAACTATTTAATGATGGTGAAAGGCGATCCAGATACTGTTGGCACAATGTTACTACCATTTATGAGAAGCAACTGTATCTATACATCGGACATTGCTATGGTTGCCTACCCTGGCTATCACAATATGCATCCTGACATAGGCCGCTTTGAAGGAAATATGCCCTAGAGGCAATAATAAAGTTATTATTTATTTCCTCATATCATGATAAATGTTTATTATTCATGCTAGAATTGTATTAACTGGAAACATGATACATGTGTGAATACATAGACAAACATATAGTCACTAGTATGCCTCTACTTGACTAGCTCATTAATCAAAGATGGTTATGTTTCCTAACCATAGACATGTGTTGTCATTTGATTAATGGGATCACATCATTAGGAGAATGAGGTGATTGACATGACCCATCCCGTTAGCTTAGCACTTGATCGTTTAGTATTCGCTATTGCTTCCTTCATGACTTATACATGTTCCAATAACTATGAGAATTGTGTAACTCCGTTTACGGAGGAACACTTGGGTACTACCAAACGTCACAACATAAGCTGGGTGATTATAAAGGAGTACTACAGTGTCTCCGAAGGTACATGTTGAGTTAGCATAATTCGAGATTAGGTTTTGTCACTCCGATTGTGGGAGAGGTATCTCTGGGCCCTCTCGGTAATGCTCATCACCTAAGCCTTGCAAGCATATAACTAATGAGTTAGTTATGAGATGAAGTATTACGAGCGAGTAAAGAGACTTGTCGGTAACAAGATTGAACTAGGTATTGGATACCGACGATCGAATCTCGGACAAGTAACATACCGATGACAAAGGAACAACGTATGTTGTTATGCGGTTTGACCGATAAAGATCTTCGTAGAATATGTAGGAACCAATATGGGCATCCAGGTCCGCTATTGGTTATTGACCGAGACGTGTCTCAGGTCATGTCTACATCGTTCTCGAACCGTAGGGTCCGCACGCTTAAGGTTTCGATGACAATTATATTATGAGTTTATGTATTTTGATGTACGAAGTTTGTTGGAGTCCGGATATGATCACGGACATGACGAGGAGTCTCGAAATGGTCGAGACATAAAGATTGATATATTGGACGGATATATTTGGACACCGGAAAGGTTCGAGAAGTTTGGAGCTCGGAGGTTACCGAACCCCCGAGAGGTATATGGGCCTTATTGGGCCCATGTAGGAGAAGCGAGAAGGAGCAAGGCGCACCCCCAAGCCCAATCCGACTGGGGAGGGGGCCCCCCTTTCCTTTCTCCTTCCCCCTCTCTTCCTTCCTACTACTAGTACTACTTCCTAATACTAGTACTTCTTCCTTCCCCCTCCAAATAAGATAAGGAAAAGAGAGGGAAACCTACTTGGAGTAGGTTTCCCCCTCCTCATGGCGCGCCCCCCCTTGGGCAGCCACCTCCTCCCTCCCTCCTTTATATACGGGGAAGGGGGCACCCTAGAACACACAAGTTGATCATTGATCATTCCTTAGCAGCGTCGGTGCCCCCTCCACGATATTACACCTCGGTCATATTGTAGCGGTGCTTAGGCGAAGCCTGCGACAGAGAACATCAAGATCGTCCACCACGTCGTCTTGACGGAACTCCCCTCGGCGCCTCTGCTGGATCGGAGATCAAGGGTGCGTCATCGAGCTGTACGCGTGTCAAGAACTCGGAGGTGCCGGAGTAACGGTGCTTGGATCGGTCGAACCGGGAGGACGTACGACTACTTCCTCTACGCTGCGTCAACGCTTCCGCTTCGGTCTACGAGGGTACGTAGACAACACTCTTCCCTCGTTGCTATATCATCACCATGATCTTGCGTGTGCGTAGGAATTTTTTTGAAATTACTACGTTACGCAACAGTGGTATCAGAGCCTAGGTTTTTTTGGTTTGATGTTATTTGCACGAGTAGAACACAAGTGAGTTGTGGGCAATATAAGTCATACTGCTTACCAAAGATGTCATACTTTGGTTCAGCGGTATTGTTGGATGAAGCGGCCGGACCGACATTACGCCAGACGCTTACGCGAGACTGGTTTTACCGCCGTGCTTTGCACACAGGTGACTAGCGGGTGTCTGTTTCTCCAACTTTAGTTGAACCGAGTGTGGCTACGCCCGGTCCTTGCGAAGGTTAAAACAGCATCAACTTGACAAACTATCGTTGTGGTTTTGATGCGTAGGTGAGATTGGTTCTTGCTTAAGCCCATAGCAGCCACGTAAAATTTGCAACAACAAAGTAGAGGACGTCTAACTTGTTTTTGCAGGGCATGTTGTGATATGATATGGCCAAAACGTGATGCTATATTTTATTGTATGAGATGATCATGTTTTGTAACCGGTTATCGGCAATCGCGGAGCCATATAGTTGTCGCTTTATTGTATGAAATGCAACGCCTAGAATTGCTTTACTTTATCACTAAGCGGTAGCGATAGTCGTAGAAGCAATAGATGGCGTAACGACAACGATGCTACGATGGAGATCAAGGTGTCGCGCCGGTGACGATGGTGATCACGACGGTGCTTCGAAGATGGAGATCACAAGCACAAGATGATGATGGCCATATCATATCACTTATATTGATTGCATGTGATGTTTATCCTTTATGCATCTTATCTTGCTTTGATTGACGGTAGCATTTTAAGATGATCTCTCACTAATTATCAAGAAGTGTTCTCCCGAGTATGCACCATTGCGAAAGTTCTTCGTCTTTGAGACACCACGTGATGATCGGGTGTGATAGGCTCTACGTTCAAATACAACGGTGCAAAACAGTTGCACACGTGGAATACTCGAGTTATACTTGACGAGCCTAGCATATACAGATATGGCCTCGAACACGGAGACCGAAAGGTCGAGCGTGAATCATATAGTAGATATGATCAACATAGAGATGTTCACCATTGAAACTACTCCATCTCACGTGATGATCGGATATGGTTTAGTTGATTTGGATCACGTAATCACTTAGATGACTAGAGAGATGTCTGTCTAAGTGGGAGTTCTTTAGTAATATGATTAATTGAACTTAAATTTATCATGAACTTAGTACCTGATAGTATTTTGCTTATCTATGTTTGTTTGTAGATAGATGGCTCGTGCTGTTGTTCCGTTGAATTTTAATGCGTTCCTTGAGAAAGCAAAGTTGAAAGATGATGGTAGCAATTACACGGACTGGGTCCGTAACTCGAGGATTATCCTCATTCTTGCATGAGAATAGTTACGTCCCGGAAGCACCGCTGGGTGCCAGAACTGCTTCTTGATGTAACCGACGACGTTAAGAACGTCTGGCAAAGCAAAGTGATGACTACTCTATAGTTCGATGTGCCATGCTTTACGGCTTAGAACCGGGTCTTCAACGACATTTTGAACGTCATGGAGCATATGAGATGTTCCAGAGTTGAAGTTAATATTTCAAGCAAATGCCCGGATTAAGAGATATGAAGTCTCCAATAAGTTCTACAGCTGCAAGATGGAGGAGAACAGTTCATCGGTGAGCATATACTCAAAATGTCCGGGTATAATAATCACTTGATTCAACCGGGAGTTAATCTTCCGGATGATAGCGTCATTGATGAAATTCTCCAATCATCGCCACCAAGCTACAAGAGCTTTGTGATGAACTATAATATGCAAGGGATGAACAAGACTATTCCCGAGCTCTTCGCGATCTTGAAAGCAGCGGAGGTAGAAATCAAAAGGAGCATCAAGTGTTGATGGTCAACAAGACCACTAGTTTCAAGAAAAGGGCAAAGGGAAGAAGAAGGAACTTCAAAAGAACAGCAAACAAGTTGCTGCTCAAGAGAAGAAACCCAAGTCGGACCTAAGCCTGGCCGAGTGCTTCTCTTTAAGCGACCGACATTTGAAGCGGAACTGCCCAAGTATTTGGCGGATAAGAAGGATGGCAAAGTGAACAAAGGTATATGTGATATACATGTTATTGATGTGTACCTTACTAATGCTCGCAGAGCACTGGTATTTGATATCGGTTACTGTTGCTAACATTTGCAACTCAAAGCAGGGACTACGGATTGCGAAGATTAGCTAAAGACGAGGTGACGATGCGCGTAGGAAATGGTTCCAAAGTCGATGTGATCGCGGTCGGCACGCTACCTCTACATCTACCATCGGGATTAGTTTTAGACCTGAATATTTGTTATTTGGTGCCTGCGTTGAGCATGAACATTATATCTGGATCTTGTTTGATGCGAGACGGTTATTCATTTAAATCAGAGAATAATGGTTGTTCTATTTATATGAGTAATATCTTTTATGGTCATGCACCCTTGAAGAGTGGTCTATTTTATTGAATCTCGATAGTAGTGATACACATATTCATAATGTTGAAGCCAAAAGATGCAGAGTTGATAATGATAGTGCAACATATTTGTGGCACTCGCCGTTTAGGTCATATCGATGTAAAATGCATGAAGAAACTCCATCTTGATGGACTTACGGAATCACTTGGTACTTATGAACCGTGCCTCATGGGCAAGATGACCAAAACACCGCTTCTCCGGATCTATGGAGAGAGCAAGATTTGTTGGAAATCATACATACAGATGTATGTGGCCCGATGAATGTTGAGGCTCGTGGTGGATATCGTTATTTTCTCACCTTCACAGATGATTTGAGCAGATATGGGTATATCTACTTGATGAAGCACAAGTCTGAAACATTTGAAAAGTTCAAAGAATTTCAGAGTGAAGTAGAAAATCATCGTAACAAGAAAATAAAGTTTCTACAATCTGATCGTGGAGGAGAATATTTGAGTTACGAGTTTGGTTTACATTTGAAACAATGTGGAATAGTTTCGCAACTAACGCCACCTGGAACACCACAACGAAATGGTGTGTCCGAACGTCGTAATCGTACTTTACTTGATATGGTGCGATCTATGACGTCTCTTACTGATTTACCGCTATCATTTTGGGGTTATGCTTTAGAGACGGCCGCATTCACGTTAAATAGGGCACCATCAAAATCTGTTGAGACGACGCCTTATGAACTGTGGTTTGGCAAGAAACCAAAGTTGTCGTTTCTCAAAGTTTGGGGCTGCGATGCTTATGTGAAGAAACTTCAACCAGATAAGCTCGAACCCAAATCGGAGAAATGTGTCTTCATAGGATACCCAAAGGAGACTATTGGGTACACCTTCTATCACAGATCTGAAGGCAAGATTTTCGTTGCTAAATTCGGGTCCTTTCTAGAGAAGGAGTTTCTCTCGAAAGAAGTGAGTGGGAGGAAAGTAGAACTTGATGAGATAACTGTATCTACTCCCTTATTGGAAAGTAGCTCATCACAAGAACCGGTTCCTGTGACAACTACACCAATTAGTGAGGAAGCTAATGATATTGATCATGAAACTTGGATAAAGTTTCTCTTGAACCTCGTGGGTCTACTAGAGTAAGATCCGCACTGAGTGGTACGGAAATCCTATTCGGAAGTCATGTTACTTGACCATGATGAACCTATGAACTATGAGGAAGCGATGATGAGCCCAGATTCCGCAAAATGGCTAGAGGCCATGAAATCTGAGATAGGATCCATGTATGAAAACAAAGTATGGACTTTGGTTGACTTGCCCGATGATCGGCAAGCCATTGAGAATAAATGGATCTTTAAGAAGAAGACAGACGCTGATGGTAATGTTATCACACAAAGCTCGACTTGTTGCAAAAGGTTTTCGACAAGTTCAAGGGGTTGACTACGATGAGACTTTCTCACCCGTAGTGATGCTTAAGTCTGTTCTAATCATGTTGGCTATTGCTGCATTTCATGATTATGAAATTTGGCAAATGGATGTCAAGACTGCATTCTTGAATGGATTTCTAGAAGAAGAGTTGTATATGATGCAGCCTGAAGGTTTTGTTGATCCAAAAGGTGCTGACAAAGTGTGCAAGCTCCAACGTTCCATTTATGGACTGGTGCAAGCATCTCGGAGTTGGAATAAACGCTTTGACAAGGTGATCAAAGCATATGGTTTTATATGCACTTTTGGAGAAGCCTCAGATTTACAAGAAAGTGAGTGGGAGCTCTGTAGCATTTCTAGTTTTATATGTTGATGACATATTATTAATTGGAAATGATATAGAATTTCTGGATAGCATAAAGGGATATTTGAATAAAAGTTTTTCAATGAAAGACCTCGGTGAAGCTGCTTACATATTGGGCATCAAGATCTATAGAGATAGATCAAGACGCTTAATAGGACTTTCACAAAGCACATACCTTGACAAAATTTTGAAAAAGTTCAAAATGGATCAGGCAAAGAAAGGATTCTTGCCTGTGCTACAAGGTGTGAAGTTGAGTCAAACTCAATGCCCGACCACAGCAGAAGATAGAGAGAAAATGAAAGATGTTCCCTATGCTTCACCATAGGCTCTATCATGTATGCAATGTTGTGTACCGCACCGACGTATGCTTAGCAATAAGCTTGCGGTAGGTACCAAAGTAATCCAGAGTGGATCATCGACAACGGTCAAGAACATCTGAAATACCTAAAAGGACTAAGGATATGTTTCTCGATATGGAGGTGACAAAGAGCTAGTCGTAAATGGTTACGTCGATGCAAGCTTTGACACCGATCCGGACGATTCTAAATCGCAGAACCGGATACGTGTTTATATTAAACGGTGGAGCTGTAAGATTGGTGCAGTTCTAAACAAAGCGTCGTAGCGGGATCTACATGTGAAGCGGAGTTCATAGCTGCTTCTGAAGCAGCAAATGAAGGAGTCTGGATGAAGGAGTTCATTTCCGATCTAGGTGTCACACCTAGTGCATCGGGACCAATGAAGATCTTCTGTGACAATACTGGTGCAATTGCCTTGGCAAAGGAATCCAGATTTCACAAGAGGACCAAGCACATCAAGAGACGCTTCAATTCCATTCGGGACCAAGTCCAAGTGGGAGACATGGAGATTTGCAAGATACATACGGATCTGAATGTTGCGCACCCATTGACTAAGCCTCTCTCACGAGCAAAACATGATCAGCACCAAGACTCCATGGGTGTTAGAATCATTCTTGTGTAATCTAGATTATTGACTCTAGTGCAAGTGGGAGACTGAAGGAAATATGCCCTAGAGGCAATAATAAAGTTATTATTTATTTCCTCATATCATGATAAATGATTATTATTCATGCTAGAATTGTATTAACCGGAAACATGATACATGTGTGAATACATAGACAAACATATAGTCACTAGTATGCCTCTACTTGACTAGCTCATTAATCAAAGATGGTTATGTTTCCTAACCATAGACATGTGTTGTCATTTGATTAATGGGATCACATCATTAGGAGAATGAGGTGATTGACATGACCCATCCGTTAGCTTAGCACTTGATCGTTTAGTATTCGCTATTGCTTCCTTCATGACTTATACATGTTCCAAGAACTATGAGAATTGTGTAACTCCGTTTACGGAGGAACACTTTGGGTACTACCAAACGTCACAACATAACTGGGTGATTATAAAGGAGTACTACGGTGTCTCCGAAGGTACATGTTGAGTTAGCATAATTGAGATTAGGTTTTGTCACTCCGATTGCTCGGAGAGGTATCTCTGGCCCTCTCGGTAATGCTCATCACCTAAGCCTTGCAAGCATATAACTAATGAGTTAGTTATGAGATGAAGTATTACGAATCGAGTAAAGATACTTGTCGGTAACAAGATTGAACTAGGTATTGGATACCGACGATCGAATCTCGGACAAGTAACATACCGATGACAAAGGAACAACGATGTTGTTATGCGGTTTGACCGATAAAGATCTTCGTAGAATATGTAGGAACCAATATGGGCATCCAGGTCCCGCTATTGGTTATTGACCGAGACGTGTCTCGACCATGTCTACATCGTTCTCGAACCGTAGGGTCCGCACGCTTAAGGTTTCGATGACAATTATATTATGAGTTTATGTATTTTGATGTACCGAAGTTTGTTCGGAGTCCCGGATATGATCATGGACATGACGAGGAGTCTCGAAATGGTCGAGACATAAAGATTGATATATTGGACGGATATATTTGGACACCGGAAAGGTTCTGGAGAAGTTTGGAGCTCCGGGAGGTTACCGGAACCCCCCCGGAGGTATATGGGCCTTATTGGGCCCATGTAGGAGGAAGCGAGAAGGAGCAAGGGAGGCGCGCCCCAAGCCCAATCCGACTGGGGAGGGGGGCCCCCCTTCCTTTCTCCTTCCCCTCTCTTCCTTCCTACTACTAGTACTACTTCCTAATACTAGTACTTCTTCCTTCCCTCCAAATAAGATAAGGAAAGAGAGGAAACCTACTTGGAGTAGGTTTCCCCTCCTCATGGCGCGCCCCTTGGGCAGCCACCTCCTCCCTCCCTCCTTTATATACGGGGTAGGGGGCACCCTAGAACACACAAGTTGATCATTGATCGTTCCTTAGCCGTGTGCGGTGCCCCTCCACGATATTACACCTCGGTCATATTGTAGCGGTGCTTAGGCGAAGCCTGCGACAGAGAACATCAAGATCGCCACCACGCCGTCGTCTTGTGGAACTCCCCTCGGCGCCTCTGCTGGATCGAAGATCAAGGGTGCGTCATCGAGCTGTACGTGTGTCAAGAACTCGGAGGTGCCGGAGTAACGGTGCTTGGATCGGTCGAACCGGGAGGACGTACGACTACTTCCTCTAGGCTGCGTCAATGCTTCCGCTTCGGTCTACGAGGGTACGTAGACAACACTCTCCCCTCGTTGCTATATCATCACCATGATCTTGCGTGTGCGTAGGAAATTTTTTTAAATTACTACGTTACCCAACACGCTTTAGCCTGGATGATGAGTCCTGCGTTGGTCTAGATATTGTCAATAGTTGGGCCTGCCCAGAGAATCACTTATGGTTCAAAGCAAGCATTTCCAACGCCAAGGATTGGTTGACATGAAGTTTATTTCATCGCTTTGATATATGCCGCTTTAGCTTGGATGGTGAGTCTTGCTTGGTTTCAATATTGACAATAGCTGGCCCTTCGCAGAGGCTAACTTATGGTTCAAAGCAAGCTTTCCAATGCCAAGGATTGGTTGAGCTAAAGTTAATTTCATTGCTTGTTATTTGTTGTGTGATAAAATTTTTAGTATTTACTAGAATTTTTTGTTGGAAATAATGTATAATCCAACATGTATCCTCGTTGTCGTTGTGTGTTGATGATTTGTTTTTTTGACTATATACTGCAAGGCAACAACCTCACAATTCTTTATTGAAAAGATTTAGAGAAATACAAGAGTACAATTTACAAGCAAACCAAAAAAGCAAAATACTTACAAAGAGGTCTAAGAGAGGGTAGATATCTAGGATACTAAGCTATCTTTATATTTACATTTAATTCTATGGGCCAAAGGAGAGATGTCATGGATAAAATTCCTCCTCCAAGATGTAAAGGAAGGCCTCTCATTTCTGAAGATCTTCCCGTTCCTTTCTGTCCAAATATTCCATGTAGTAGTGAAGACAACCTCTGTGAAGAAAGGAAGGCCAAAATCCCTCCTAGCAGATAGAGCCATCTCATATGTAGTCTGGTTTGGTTGAACAATCCAAGAAATCCCAAGGTAGTTCCAAACCCTTTGGCTGAAGTTGCAAGAAAAGAAGAGATGTGCACGATCTTCATGAGTAGCACAGAGGCATAGAACACATGTGTTATCCTGTATGATCCAGTGTCGGCGCTGCATCATATCCCTAGTATTCAAACGTTCCATTAAGAGAAGCCATCCAAACACTTTGAACTTGAGCATACAAGCACACTTCCAAATCCATTTGAAAATGGGATCAACCACCAGGGGGAGAAGCAAGACTCATAGTAAATCTTTGATTTAAACTCCCCAGATTTAGATGGCCATTTCCAAATGTCCTTTCTCTCCTCATCCAGGTTGATCATTGACAGCAAAGACTGAAGCTGAGTGAACTCAATATAAGCCTCCTGCGACAGAGGCAGATGGAAGTGATCAGAGGCATCAGGCCGCTCCATAAAGTCTTTGACTGTGACCGTGTCATCAATCACAAATGAATGAAGCCGTGGGAACTGCTCTTGCAATAGGACAACATTATTACCCAGCTGCCATCGATCAAGCCAAAAGACCACCGTGTTGCCTGCATGCACTTGTGGAACAGATAACTTGCAGAAGTTGTTATATAAACGCATGACATCACGCCACCAAAAGGATCCACAACTCTGGGTGACTTGCAGTGGTGAGGAAGCATAATAAGTTTCCCATATTAAAGTGACCCAAGGCACGTCCACCCTGTTAAAAAACTTGAAGAGATGCTTGAGCAACAAGGCTTAATTATGAATTCCCAAATTAAGAACACCCAGACCGCCGTACTTCTTAGGCCAACAGACCAAATCCCAAGCAGCCAATGATTGGCGTGGGTTATCTGTGTTTTCTCTCCAAAGGCATTGACACATGATTCTCTCAATCTTCTGCAAAATGCCCTTGGGAAGAGAGAGTGTACACAAGAAATAAATCGGCATGGAAAATAACACTGACTGAAGCAATTGTAAACGACTCCCTTGATTCAAAAAACATGAGGAAGCAGATAAATGACGCTCAATGCGATCAACCAGAGGCACCAGATCATAGATCGTAGGTCTAGAAGTTCCCATGGGTAACCCTAGATATGTGAAAGGCATGGAGCCAACATCACATCCGAGAAAACTGGCAACCCTAGCGCCCTCCTCATCACTCATATTGATTGGAATAAGGGAGGATTTACTAAAGTTGACACACAAACCTGTTGAAGCCGCAAAGGTGTCAAGCATATCCTTGAAGGCGATGAGCTGATCATCTATCGCAGGAAGGACAATGAGTGTATCGTCCGCATATTGGACGATCGGATAATCATTGGAACTTGTTCGGATTGGTAATGACAGAATGTTCCTGGAGCACATATCATTGACCACTGACTGAAGTAAATCAACTGCAATCACAAATAATAATGGAGATAATGGATCCCCTTGACAAACGCCCGATCTGTAGACAAAGTGATTGCTTGGCACCCTGTTTAAGAGCACAGATGAGGAACCCGTAGACAAGATGCTATTAATCCAACCATTCCAACGCTCATCAAAACCCTTGCATTGTAAGATTCTGAGAATGGCTTCATGCTCAATTTTATCGAATGCCTTCGTGAAATCAAGCTTCAGGAGGATGATGGGACGCTTAGAGGCCTTACATTGATGAATGTATTCGAAACACCAAGCCAGACAATCTTGAATAGATCGACAACGTAGAAAACCATATTGATTACGATGGATACATCTCAGGATCACTTTCTGAAGACGATTAGCCAGCAGTTTAGTTAAAAACTTCAAACACGTGTTGGTCAAAGAGATGGGCCGAAAATCACCAACCACTTCTGGGCTTAACTTCTTGGGTATAAGAGTAATTAAGGAAGTATTAAGACATTCCAAATTGCACCTCCCATCATAAAACTCCTTGACAAGTTGCATAAAATCCTCCTTGAGAATTGTCTAACACATTTTTAAGAATAGACCAGTAAAGCCATCGGGACCAGGTGCACGGTCAGTTGGCATATTCTTAATTACAGCCTCGACCTTAGAATCCATGAACGACCGGGATAAATCCTCCAGACCATCAACTCTCTCTATTAAAGTGTCTAGATCAAATCCCATTTGAATTGCTTTTGCTTGGCCCATACGCTGGTTGAAATCAGACCAAAACATGCCTGCCAACTGTTGATGATCAGAAACCACCTCACCTGCCGAATTCTTGATTAAAGAAATTGTATTCCTCCAGAACCTTTCAATGGCCATCGCATGAAATTTTTTAGAATTTTCCTCACAAACCTTAATACTTCTGATTGTACAACGTTGCTTCCAATAAACAAATTGCCAATGCAAAATATCCTCCAGATGCAACTTTACAATTCGCCTAAAATTGAATTCTGGCCAACTCAAAGGTCGAATCTCCTCCATCTCATCAAAGTAAAGGATGACTTTGTTGCAATCAGAAATGAGCGCCTTAACTGGGGACAGATTTAAATGCCATTTCTTGAGGGCATACCTGAGAGCTTTGAATTTAGAAGATATAGTTAAAGCAGCCGAGGATCTACCCACCGACCTGCTCCAAACCTAAGCAACACATTCATTAAAGCCAGGTAAGTCAATCCAATAATTTTCAAAGCGAAAGACTTTAGCCTTAGGAATGGCAGTGGAAATTGTGACCACGCAAGGCACATGATCGGAGGTAGAGCGTGCCAGAGGCAAAACTAAAGTATAGGGATGTTCCGAAGTCCATGCAACCGAAGTGAGTAACCAGTCAACTTGTTTAAGAAGAGGTTCAGTGTGCATATTTGACCAAGTGAATTGTCTTCCTTTGGTTGGCAACTCTACAAGGCCCAAGTGACCGATGATTTCACTAAACAGGAAGATATCATTGACATTACCACCAGGTAAATTACGATTTTCAAGCGACCACATAAAATTGAAATCGCCCAAAAGAAGCTATTTATTGTCACAATTAATGTCAAGATTGTATAACCACTGCACGAATTCATCATGGGCTGGACTCTGACATGGGCCATAAACAGAAACTAGAGTCCAAACTTCGGATGTATGTTTGGAGTGGAATTCCACAATGATACCATAAGGTTTTGCCTCAATTAATTTGCCCTCAAAGAAAGAAGAGTTCCAAATAATGACCATACCAGCTGAAGCACCCACCAAAGGCATATAAGCGAAATTATCAAAACGACGTGGAGAAAACCTCCTAATGAACCTGTGATCAATATGCATACACTTTGTTTCTTGGAGACAGACCACAGAACAGTCACTTTCGTCAATCTTTTGCTTAACAGCAAGTTGCCGCGCTTCAGAATTAAGGCCACATATGTTCCAACATAAAACCTTCCAATATTTAAACCCGGACTGATTCATTACAAACCAAAAGAAAGTGCAGCAAAAGTAGATCACGTAATGACCTACACAGACCAGCTAAGCAGAGCGATATGACAGAGTTCCATACATGAAAACATAAATAAAGATAGATGATGTTTAAGATGGTATGCCATGGACCAGAAAGCTGCATGATGCAACTAATCATCAGAACTCTTGTTGCTGGTGGATTTAGCTGGATCAGCCACAAGCTTATCTGCGGTGATCTTCTCCGGAGCGATCCGCAGGCGAGTCCCAATATGTTGAAGATCAGTAATAGCAGTTGGGGGTGGCACAGACGAATTTCCATCAGACTGAGTCGACTTGGTCTTGCACTTCTTCAAGGTGCGAGGAGACATGCTTTGGCTAGGGCCACTTCTTGGCACTTTACGGTATAGATCACGTAAAGCACTGAGACGTGCACTGCATCATACCTCAGTGTCCACCAAAATTTTAGCAGTCCTCTGCTTCCGATCACGTTTCATGGTCACTTTTGGGGCAGCAGTGAACTCAAAAGATTTTGTGACGGGTTCAGAAAGGTCATCAAAGCAGAGAGCCCTTGCAACTAGCCTCTTAACTGGAGAAGTACAGCGAGCAGTGCTGCAAGAAGGGTCAGACACAGGCTGCAGAATGAAGCTGAGATTAGAACCATTGTAGTTAGTGTCCCAGGATCGCTTAGCAAGCAAAAGGGACCCAATTTCAGACTTGAACACAAACTTTGGAATCTCAGCAATGCACAGAGATGGCATCATCTTCTCAAAAGTGCGCTGCCACTACATGGCAGGAGGCAAGACAGGCCCGAAGACAGTGAACACCTTCCCAATATGCAGAGGAGGCTGTTGTGGTCCCATTGGAGGCTGATAGACTACCACATCCGCAGCTTCAGGTACATTGTTAACTGAATCATCAGATACTTGCAGAATGATTGACTCCTGGGACTGAACTTCCTCAACTTGCTCCTGTTGAACAACATCATGCACTGGTTGGATATCTTCCTATGGTTGCTCATTGACAGGTGGTGGCACATCATTCCACCCAAGCTCTCGGAACTCTGGCATGACCCAGCTATGGTTCTCGAACTGCATATTTCTAGGCAGGGGATGGGGGTTGCCATCGAAAGGCATGGGATCCTCGTCGGCAGGCAAAACATCAGAAAAATCAGCAGACAACATGTAAACAGGGGCAGTCCAAGATATCCTAGCCCCACCAAAGTCAGTGTATTCGCAGTAAACCACGTCCCTTGGCACCAGTGATGGAGCCGGAAACGACACATAGGCCAAAGTGCGGACGCACATCGGATCATCTTGGTGCCAGTGATGAAAGCGGCCAAAAGTGCTAACGGCGTCAGCAATATACTGTGTGCATCTGTAATCCAATGGCACACCTAACATCATATCCATCCACGACGAAAACCCTGGGTGGATCTATATTTTACACCCTCATCATGCGGAACAAATCGAATGAATCTGTCGTTGCCCAGATCATAGGGAAGGTGATCAACTAAAGCTTGCCTAGCCACAACACTATGAAAGCGAAAGAGCCCAACCCCTTGAATCCATTGCTGTGCCTCCAAAACTGCCCCCCCCCAAGAGTGTTAACAACAAAGTCACTGACCATGTTACGGAAGATGAGAATATCCTCAGGCAGCGGAGCCGGATCGACGATGGTGATGGTGAAGTCCTCATGCTGACGATCTGGAGCCCTTGCCGATGAGAAGAAAGTGCGGGGAAGGCAAAGTGGACCGCCCCCGATCACTTCAATGCATGTAGGAGCAAACTCCATAGGATCAAGAGGGAAGTTGGCCATTGATGGCGACGAGTCGGTAGCGGGGTTGGATGTGGAGCTCAAATCTGCAATGTGGCAAAGGGGAGGTGTGGTCGGCGGTGGCATGGTGGGTGGTGGAGGTGGGGTTTTGGGCGGTGGCTCTGCGGGCAATGGTGGATGGGATGGGGTGGCAGACTTGAAGGGACTGGGCAATGACCCAGTATTACAGGCGAAGGCAGAAACCGAGGCGTCGGGTGTAGATATTCCTGCTCACTGACCCGGAGAGCCTACATTGACCCGCGGGACCCACTTGTAAGTTGGAGAGGCAGTAGAATCCGAATAGCCCTTGGCCCGGTGACCCAGTCGAAAGCATCTGCGGCACCTAACTCGACTAGTACACGAGTTGGCTAAATGCATCATAGATAAGCAATTCTGACACTTCCAAACTTTAAACACCATATCATCAATAAGATCATTTAACCGATCCGAATCAGTAGAGGAGTCCGTTACTAGATTATCTTGGAGAATCTCATTGCGTGAGGCAACTGGAGACGATATAAAATCCTCATCGCGCAAAGAGTGTGGAGATTGGATTTCGCATGAATTGGCCTGGGCCGTGTCAACTACCTGGGCTGGAGATCCAGGCCCATCAGAGTCAATGCTGACATTGGCCCCATGCACATGCAGATTCACGTCCGAACCAGTTGGAGCAGCCACCGAATTCCCGGCCGGAGATGTAGCACGGACGTCAACCGTTCCAAAAATGATGGGTGGCGACGCCACCTTCCATTGGAACTCGGTCGCCGGCGGCGAGGGGAGAATTACTTTCTCACGAGCATTAAAGGAATAACCAGCATCAATAAGTGTATCAACACAGCGTTGCATAGCTGGGTATCTATAGCCCAAACATCATATTGTTGGAAGATGACAAAAGAAAGTTTCTTCTTTGTCGATGAACCAGAATGCAAAGAAGATTTCCTAGGAGGCTTATGCATGGCAATAATACCAAGGGCGGCACGCCTTTTGGAAGGACTTATTAAAATCCACTCCGCATCACATTCTTTCTTCCAAATGATAAACTCACGTTTCCAATTAGGGCCACCATTTCCCCACAGGTGGAAATGGCATTTGAATTGTGGGCAGGCAAATGAACGCAATTGATGAATAAAAAGTCCAACCCATTTGCAAGAAACAATGAATGAAAATAGCTTGTCTTTAATGAGTTGAACAGACAAATCAATTGCGGATCCACCAATAGCTGATTCCAACGTCGCCGCCACCTAATCTTCATTACGATAGAAAATATGCCTGTTGAAAGACACTGCCATAATGAATTGGCCCGTGTCATCCGTTGGGTGGATGCATTTCCCACAATATCTAAACACCTCATCTGCAAAAGCCAGTCCTTTGGAGAAATCCAGATCCAAAGTTGATCCACCATGAGAACCCATATGAGATGGGTATGGGAAGGTAGATCAGAGGACGCCAGAGGATATGAGTGGAGAGAAGCCAAGATTCATTGGTTGGAGGGGAAGATCGCGGGAGAAACTAGGGTGTGGGTGGGTGGGGTGGTGGGAGAGCCATTTCCTTTAGACTAGAATGTTTTCGCAACTCTTTTTGTTGATGACTTGTTGTATGTAATGAATGGTACATTTGCATATGCATGTGGTAAACTCAATTTATGAATGGTTTTCGAGTCACTTCTTGGAGTGTGAGTACCGTAGTAGTATAGCCAACATCCGGTTATATGAAGTTGCCACATCACATAGTGCCAACCTAATAGTATGCTAGTACAATTGTTAGTCCTAGTAGTAGTATACCATCAACTAGAGCTAGGTGTCGCACGGAGGTCGAGAAATATGGTGATAGCGTGAGGTGGGCTTGTACTTATGATGTAGGCACAGGGCTTTATGTGTTTCCTACTCCTCTAGTCTAAATGTGGAGAAGATTTGGTCGAGTTCTTCCTCCTTTTGCCGACACATGGGACATCCAGCATCCAGGTCGTGCCATGCAAGAAAATGGAGTGCTAGCTGAAGCCACATGATGTGCATCTTGGGTTAAACTGTAAATAGAATATTACTCTTGAGTAACTCCAAAAGCGGCCACCGAAGATCTTTATTGGATTTGTTTTCATCACTAGCACGTCGAGGTGAAAGATGTGCAGGTTCAGTGGGTCGTCTTGCGTTTTCACTGACATGTGGGACCGCATGTGAGAAAACCGACGATGGGCACACTCCGCGTGTCTGCTGGCTGGCTGAGAAGAGAGAGAGAGAGAGAGAGAGAGAGAGAGAGGAGGGCTGAGCATTGACTCCAGGAAATTTTGTGACAATGTGAGTAGTACTAGTGGTGTACCGTACTCCTGGAGAGATAATGTGTTCACTCTACGTAACCAGCACCTTGATATAGTAGGGTGGCTTGGGCCATAACTAGCATTTACGTCTAATAGTACGGCACACGCCACCCACACCAGTCCCATCTAACACCAATTTTCTTGCAGTCCGTGCTACAACTATCTCTTCTCCCTCCTGTCTTCTCTAACTCAGCCATCACGCGGTGGGCGGGGTGGGGGTTTTCCGATAGTTGGTTTGCTCAACTGCGGTCCCACTTGTAAGTGAAAATGAAGCACAACACGCCTTCCCCCTTGAGCGGCGTGCCGGACCAACCATTTGGGGGTGTGACGCGAACACGATAGGCTTTTCCTTTTGAACTTGTAACTTATAAAATTTGGTTCTGCTCCTTGGCGCGACCGATAGATAGAAATACAATTTTTCGTAGAGTAATGAGAAGTTCGGTTCTGGCGCAGTTCATGCATGGTACTCCATCCATTCCTAAATATTTGTCATTCTAGAGATTTTAACAAGTGACTACACACGAAGCAAAATGAGTGAATCTACACTCTAAAATATGTATATATACATCCGTATGTGGTAGTCCATTTGAAATCTCTAAAAAGACAAATATTTAGGAACGGAGGGAGTACATACAAAAATTATGAAGTTGACGCAAAAGGTAAGATAATTACTAGTACAATATAATATTACATGGAATTGACGGAAATATAAAGATACATACAGATCCATCAACGACATCCTCACACCCTAGTGCGTCAGGTCTCCAACCGACATGTGAGGAGCAGCGGCGTTGGCGGTGAGCTCAACGTGCTTCTGAACAATGTCGTCCAAGGTTGCCCTGCGATCCAAGAAGGCCAGTGTCCTATCGTCCTCCTCTTGTGTGTAGTAGTCCTTGTGGACGATTTGCTCGTAGACGTGGGTGACTATGTTGATGGTGTCTTGCTGCGCCAGGCGCTACACGGCTAGCGCGACCTCGAGGTGGACATTCTCCGGCGCGATGGCAGGCAGTCGCAGGGCCACCAGTGCGTCGAAGAGGTTGTCACCATAGAGGCTGTTGAGGGTGGTTGGCATCATAGAGCCTGGGCCCGTGGGCTGGTGGTATACGTCAAAGTCGTCCACGAGCTTCGTGACAACGGTGAACTTGTCGAGGACGCCGACGAGGACCTCGTCGAACAAGGAGATGAAGTTGTCGCCCAAGAGGCCTCTCGCCCTAGCAGCCTCAAGCACGACCTGGAGACGTTCCTCGATGTCGGGCCATAGGCCGACGTCGTTGAGCATCTGACACAACCAACTCATGCTCGCGCTCATCGCCTCCATGGGTCTAGCTTCTAGTCAACTGATCTTGCAATTGGAGTGATCACTCTTGCCTTTGGTTAGGGTGCGTAAGTGCGTAGGATTTCATATATTGGACTGGCGAGGAGCCTTTATATGAGAAGTGCAGACTGCATTACATTCACGTGTGTGTTGGCCATCTACTCCTCAGCCATCCCTCTGTACCGGTGCAGTGTAGTAGTCCTCTCACCGAGACAAAGTTGGGATCAAAAAGAGAGAACTTTGATGTTTACTACTCCCTCGGTCTAGGTGTATAAGTTACGAAAACCAAATAATCCCAAAATACTTAGGCATGGTGCATTAACTCCCACCTTGTTTCTTGTTTCTTGACATATCAACCAATAAGAGATGCGAGGCGTGCATGCTTTCAATGACTTGAGACTACCAAACATGACATGCAGTGGTTAGTTCATTGCATGCAATGTTGTTAATTAGCAAATAAACATTAAGTTTTCTCTTTTCCCATCTTCCTTGGTCACAGTGCACAACCTAAGATGACTTATTCACCTAGACGGAGGGAGTAGTATTTTGTAATTAATGTCATTGCATGCAGAGAATTGAGCACTGCATGTTGTGCTAAGTAGTCTCAAGTCATTGTATGCATATGAACCCCACGTCTCCTATTGGTTGATTTCTTTTTTCGTGGCAAAAAACAGGGAACAAGGTGGGTAGTTAACGCACCCCGGCTAAAAGTTTTGGGATTCCTTGGTTTTCGTAACGTGACTAATGCACCAGTACGGAGGGAGTATAATAGTAGTCTGATTGATGAGATTTCAGATTTGAGCCATCTACCGAAAGGGAGAGGAGTAGGGAGACTGTATAATATCATCGGGAACTACATTCACAACCGAATAAAAAAATACTCCATGTATTTATTTACAGAGGGAGTAGTATATTTTTTATGACATGCATTACTAGATATTGCTAGTCAAATACTAAATCCAGACGGAGGTGGTAGTACTACTAAATCCAGACGGTGGTGCTAGTACTAGTAGTACTACCAATGTAGTAGTATTGTACTACCCGTTGGTCAAATTATTACGTGCTGCTCCTCACAGTGAAGTGACAAGACCATGCGTCGGAGATGACACCTGAGTGTAGGCGCCGTGTTCGGCATACCAAAGTCAGCCTCACCATGTGCATTCACTATCATCATGGTTGTAGAGCTAGCCTGCTTAACTAGCCGTGTTCGACATAATTTCCCGTGCATTGCCACGAGTAATAATTAATATTGTACTCGAGTAAAGGGTATGTACGCGAACATTTATCATAAGATAGTACCTTGTGCTGGATAGTCGTAATATTACAAGTTTCAAACTGATATTACAAATGCTAGGAGTAATGCTGCACCTACGAAGAGGGAATTATCATGAAGTTTACATAAGAACTTTCATTACTTTAGGTGGATACAACATTATCGTACAAACTAAAATCCACCGCCCTGAGAAGTCACTAATGGGAAAATAAATTGTTTAGTCTCTAGCGACTTGATGTTTCAAAAACTAATTCAACTTCTGCGGAGCCTTTGTCGTTTAGGCTTAGACGCTTGCAGTGATCAGCACACCATTCATTGTTGTGCCAGAGAACGCGAAACCTCATTACCTTGAGCACACTTGCCTTCAGAACAAAGAACCTGTCCAATTTAATCTCAGATGTGCTGCCTTGGTAGTCGATCAAATCAATTTCTGTAATATGGAGATCAAAGCATTCGATGAGATTGTTATAGTGCAACACATTTTTCACTTTTGGGACTTTTTTATTTGCAAAAGAAGAGAACATATTAGAGTAGATGGTTGTATTAGATTGCCATGTCATCAAGAGGTACCAATATCATTCGCTCATACGATAGGGTTGGCTCTAAGGCTAGTGATATTTTTCACTCTCTCTCTCTTCCTCTTTCCTCTCATTTACCTAGGAACACGTGAAGAGCTTGGGCATTTGTTGTCTTCCACTATGTGGCTGATGCCAAATTTCTCAAAAGTATTCCACATACAATACGCATCAATGTCAAATCAAAAGATTTTGGCACCGCTCTAGCAATGTGAGAGAGTTGACACCGCTATGCACACAGACCCAGATGTACAATCAAATCAATCAAACCAACTACACCAGCCTCTTCCTCTCCCAAACAAGTGTTTTTTATTGCCTCAGTCCTCTCCCTCTCCCATGCAAGTGTTTTTTCACTGCATGAGTTAATTTGGCACCAGAGCAAAGTAGGTGATCCAGATTGGGGCACCAGGTGAGCAATGGAGGGCATCGATGCCAAATGCATCAAAAGCTAATTTGGCACGTGTTTTGGCCACATAGTGGAGGGTCGTTAGAGCCTACCTTTGTACTACCTCGTATTTAGTGTAATATTTTGACCATACATTTACCTAAGAAAATGCCAATGCATGTCACCAAAATTATACCATTTGAAATTATGTTCAAATACGAATCCAATGATATAATTTTTAGTGACATGCATTAATCAGTTACATCTATGGTCAAATTTTGGTACTACAAAATACGTACGAAGAGTAAACCATGACAGAGGTAGTACTTGCTCTTGGGCTAACTATAGTAGAGTTACTAGTCTAAGTTACTTGCCACTATGACTAGCCTAGGCTACTTGTACAACAAAAAAAATGATGCAGGCGGTCATGTGAGAAAAAAATATTAAAAACATTTCTTTCGGTGTAGTGCATAGATGCAGTTTTGAACACAACACTTTTTTTTGATAGAAAGAATGTAAGAGAATCCCCTACAGTATAGTTGGTGCAACAAACCCAAATTGCAAGTACCGTGCCTTGAACTTGGGTAGGTGGAAAGGCATCAGCCCCTTCCCACCACTAAACTATGCCTTAGTCTGTGCTTGTCATCGTAATTTGCGAAAACTACAAAAAAAATTGAGCTACATCGTGACTACCATTTACTAATCATAAAGAAGTTTCACCTCGATGAGTAGCTTCTCTGTGCACGAAAAGCATGTAAGGAATCCAACAACTTGATCCAGATTGGGGCCGATAGATTTTATTGCCAAGATCTTCACTATGCGCACAGACTAGGTCAAGCTTGTGGGAATCATTTTCTGGATGACAGTCGCAAATACATCAAGAAGAAATTTAAAAATGTGAATTTCAATAAGATGGAGAAGAAGATGAGTGTTGTACCTCAACGATTACGGATCTAATAAAGAGTTCGGAGAATTTGGCACACGAGTACACCAACGCTGTCAATTTCGTCGCGTCAACGACCCTGATTTTTGTTGGACCTTCTAGATCAGATACAAGCAAAATCTCTAGGAAAGGCACATTCTCAATGGTCATAACATGGAACACCTCGAGTGATCTCTTCCCAATTGATGTCTTGTTGCGGGGCCAGCAAGACACATTAATCCATCAAAGATTCATCGAGGTAATGTGGAGGCTAATGAACCCGTGTATCTGCCGAAGACAAAGGTACTCGAGTGCAGTACAACTGCAGAGCAGGTGCTCCTTAGCCTTCTTCGAGATGCCAACGTTGAATAGGGTGAATTGCTTGAGTTGAGGGAGAAGAAGGGCGCGCGACATTAATCTGGGGAAAATAGCAGGAGCTAAAGCTGGCGCGACACAGAGTTGGCGTGAGGCGGAGCGCAAACGGCGGCAGAGAGCGACATCATCTAGCTTCAAACCTAAGCTCCTCGGGCTAATCTAGGGCGGGGGATAAGAACCACTGATCGAACTTGGCTTGGACTTTGCAGTTGGTATTGAACATGCAGATGTCAAGGTGTCTCCCTGGCCCAGGGTGCGATGCAAGGATCTTGGAGACTGTGGCCATGCATTTGCAATCCCCGTCAAAGAGGCAGCTGCCGACGATGAGGTTGAGGGATGCAGGGCCAGAGGGGGCGCCACTACCGAGAGAGCAGGGTGGTCCGCACTGCAAATTTGGTGGGGAGCAGGGCGATGATGACAAGCAGCATGTCGTCGGGGAGGCAACTGATGAAGTCCAGGATCAATGGATGCGGTTTTGGCTCGAGCCGCCTCCGCTTGTTGGCTACCTCGCCTTCCATATCAGCCGGCGGTGACACCATGCTACTTCTTGAGCTTGCGTTGGTTTTTCCCTTGAAGAGGAAAGGGTGATGCAGCAAACCAGAGATAATTATTTCCCTCAGTTAAGAACCAAGGTATTAATCCAGTAGGAGATACAAGAAAGTCCCCAATCTATGCACCAGCACAAACAATCAAACACTTGCACCCAACATGATAAAGGGGTTGTCAATCCCTTCATGGTCACTTGCAAATGTGAGATCTGATAGAGATAGATATAAAAGATTACTAAATCGTAAAACAAAATAAAAGTAAATAAATTACAGCAAGATATTTTTGGGTTTTTTGGTTTATAGATCTGAAAATATATGATGGAAAATAAACCCGGGGGCCATAGGTTTCACTAGAGGCTTCTCTCTTAAAGGAAAATAATACGCTGGGTGAACAAATTACTGTCGAGCAATTGATAGAAAAGTGCAAAGTTATGATGATATCCAAGGCAATGATTATGAATATAGGCATCACATCTATGTCAAGTAGACCGACTCCTGCCTGCATCTACTACTATTACTCCACACATCGACTGCTATCCAGCATGCATCTAGAGTATTAAGTTCATCAGAACGGAATAACGCCTTAAGTAAGATGACATGATGTAGAGGGATAAACTCAAGCAATATGATGAAAACCCATCTTTTTACCCTGATGGCAATATTACAAATACGTGCCTCGCTACCCCTACTTTGTCACTGGGTGAGGACACCGCAAGATTGAACCCAAAACTAAGCACCTCTCCCCTTGCAAGAAAAACCAATCTAGTTGGCCAAAACAAACCGATAATTCGAAGAGAAATACAAAGATATAAAATCATGCATATAAGAATTCAAAGAAGATTTAAATAATAGTCATAGGTAAACTGATCATAAATCCACAATTCATTGGATCTCGACAAACACACCGCAAAAGAAGATTACATCGGTTAGATCTCCAAGAACATCAGGGAGAACATGGTATTGAGGATCAAAGAGAGAGAAGAAGGCATCTAGCTACTAGTTATGGACCCGTAGGTCTGTGGTAAACTACTCACGCTTCATCGGAAGGGCAAAGAGTTGATGTATAAGCACTCCATGATCGATTCCCCCTCCAACAGGGTGCCGGAAAAGGTCCCTCTAGATGGGATCTCACGGGTACAGAAGGTTACGGCGACGGAAACGTATTTTGGTGGACGCTTCTGGTCATTTAGGAATATTTGTGAATTTATAGAGCTGAGAGGGAGGTCGGTGGACTTCTGGGGGGTCCACAAGCCAGGGGTGCCCCCCTAGGGCGTGGGTTTCTTCTAGTGCAAGAAAAATCAACACAAAAGTTTTATTCCATTTGGACTTCGTTTGATATTCCTTTTCTGTAAAACACAAAAACAAGGAAAAACAGAAACTGACAGTGGGCTCTGGGTTAAGAAGTTAGTCCAAAAAATAATATAAAATAGCATATTAATGCATATAAAACATCCAAAATAGATAATATAATAGCATGGAACAATGAAAAATTATATATACGTTGGAGACGTATCACGCGGGTGTACACGTGTGCCGGTGTGTATTTTGTGCTGGGTGTGCGTGAGTGCTTCCTTGTGTGCATGCCATCGCGCTGTGGTTTAGTGTGCATGAGTGCGTTCTTCACACGGGAGAAGTGTGCCCTCAATTTACTAGCGGAATTGCTTCACGCAAGACAGTAAACGCATGACGCCTGCACGATTCTCCTTCCCCAATAGTGCTCGTGCATGCACGCTAGTTGTTGGTGCTGCCACATCTGAATCATGCATGCATTGGCCATGCATGCGTCGTGTTTATAGCAGCGCTGATTTACTAGCATGTGGGGTGCTATCATGAGTGGTTTCAACTTTATGCTTCAAAAAAGTGATTTCGACTTTGTTTACTTCACCTCGTGTCAGATGGGCCTCTAGTTTACTTATTTTCACCCACTGCCACATGGGTCAGCACATGAAGATAGAGAACATGCGCTAACAAGGTAGCATGTGGATTGGTAGACCGGTCAACTAAACAATATACATAGCCATATGCTAAGACTGTATAATCCCTCGGTAAAGAGAGATCGAGTGAGAGGGGAGGCCCGTGAGAGATAGTAGAGAGAGAAAGAGCTACTCCCTCCGTTCGATAATGTAGTGCCTATATTTTTTTGAAGTCAAAGTTTTGAAACTTTGACCAAGTTTATAACTAAATTACTTATATCTACAATGCCAAAGATAAATGATAGTATGAAGTAAGTACTTGTTGTGATGAATCTAATGATCGTTCCAGATGTAAATGTTTTTCTCCACATATAACTGGTCAAACTTTTTCGAGGTTTGACTTTTCAAAACATCCATATGTTTATGGACATGAGAGAGTACCTACCTAGAGAGAGATAGAGAGAGAGTGAAATAGAAAGAGTGAGTGAAAAAGTGTGTGTGCATGTGTGAAAGACAGATGGACAACACGCGAAAAAGTAGAGAAAAAACAGCGTGTCTTATGCAAATATATCACACATGCATCTTTGACAACAAAAGCAAGGTGAGGAGATACTGTGTGGTTGTTTGCAACCGAGAGAGAAAGACCCCCAACACGTGGCCAAGAGAGGTCTGACAAACAAGGGAGAGAGGTCGAGAGAGACGTATGGAGAAAATGTAGGCATGGGGAGGAGGGAGTGTGTGTTTGTGACAAAGATATTCCCTAGAGATCATGATGGGACTACATGGGTGGGAGATCGAGTGACAAGGTGTGTGCGCGATAGAAGATACCCCGAGAGATATCGAGATAGACGTATGTATGGAAGGAGACAATACGTGTGTTCCTGAAGGATAGTGAGAGATAGTCATACTTAGGGGGCGGGAGTGCGTGTGCCTATGATGGAGTGAGAGATTATGGTACTTATAGGGGGTGTTACATAGAGAGAGAACAAGGGCGGAGAGTGTTATATGGGTCTACGTAGCGTGAGCGAGATATGTGGATGTGTGAACCAGGGAGATATAAAGTTTGATAGAGATAGAGGAGCTCCGATATGGCTAAGTGGCACGTCAGATAGCTGAGAGGGGGAAAGAGATACTCCATCCGTTCGATAATGTAGTGCATATAAATTTTTTAGAAGTCAAACTTTGGAAACTTTGACCAGGTTTATGCAAATATAATTTATATCTACAATACCAAAGATACATCATACGAAACTACATCTCATGATGAATCTAATGATATATGTTTCATGTTCTAGATGTAAATGTTTTTCTCCACGTACCTGGTCAAACTTTGTGAAGTTTGACTTTTCAATAAATCTATATGCTATGGACCGAAGAGAGTACCTAAGTCGAGCAAGATCAAGTGAGTGTGAAGGAGAAAGAGTGAGTGTGCAAAAGAGTGTGTGTGTTTGTGTGTGAAAGAGAAAAGGACAACAAACCATAAAATAGAGAGAGTGTGTGTGTGTGTATGTTTGTTACTTATGCAACCATATCACGCCTGGATCTCCGAGATAGAAAAGGGAGGTGAGGAGAGACACAAAAATAGCTAGTCATGATTGTTTGCAATGGAGAGAGACACCCCTATAACACATGTCCAATAGAGGTCTGGCCAACAAGGGACAGAGGTCGAGAGGGACACATGGAGAAGATGGACGCATAGGGAGGAAGAGAGGCTGTGTTTGTGATAGAGAGATCCCCTCGAGATCCTGAGGGGACTATATGGGTGGGAGATCGAGGGACGAGGTGTGTGTGCGAGAGAAAGATTCCCCAAGAGAAATCGATATAGACCAAGTGAGGGAAAGAGACAATGCATATGTTTGTGTCGGAGACTGAGAAATAGTCATATACATAGGGGGGTTGTGTGTGCCTACAATTGAGTGAGAGATATTCATACTTAGCTAGGCGTGAGATTGTGTGTGTTTGTGTGTGCTTGTGAGATGGAGAGAGAATGAGGGAGAGAGAGGGTTTTAGATGGATCTATCAAGTGCGAATGAGATATGCATGTGTATGTGTGACCCAGGGAGTTGGAGAGTGAGTGAGTGAGAGAGATGGATAGATAGATAGATAGATAGATATATAGATAGATAGATAGATAGAGATAGAGGGAGAGGGACCGACAAGGTTTGTGTTTGGATGTGTGTGATAGAAACGAAGATTGTCAGCGAGAGAGAGAGAACAGGAGTCCGGGAGAGGGGGAGGTTGTGTTTATGCATCAAAGACTGATATAAACCATGTTTCGATATAAATGTGCATTCAAATATTTGAATTGGAGAACATGTTGTCTGCAATCCACACATGAACGGAGATATGTGTATCAAACAAGTTCATTAATTTGACTTTCAACATGTTCATGGAGTACCATAAAACAACATGCTACTCAATTGAGGTGTTTAATTTTGGATTTAGTTCACTATTTTGACCTCATGAACAGGCTATTTCATTGAATCGAGATATTTCGACCCTGTTTGGTTCAGCTTTTATCGACGGATTCCGCTGCCGCACAGCAGAATCTGAACCAAACGGCAAACCTAGCAGAATCCGATTCCAGAAATCCGCTGCCAAAATCTGAACCAAAAGCGGAAGCAGCCCAGGACTTGCTTTCCAAAATCTGATTTCGCTGCGGGCCAAAATGTGAAAAAGCTGTACCAGCTGGTTTGCCAAATGACCTACATCTTTTTCACATCAGAATTTCCACAGCTGTTTTTCCACAGCAGATTTTTCACAGCTGCTTCTAGAAATCCACAGCCGAACCAAACAGAGCCTTCATTTTCGGTTTGATTCTCATTTTTGAGTGGGTCAACTAATTGTCATATAGTATGTCGAATTAAGGGATCCGCAAACCCTTGAGATGTTCGAACTCTGGGGTGCGTGCGGAGATCTCAACCAACCCAGCCTGCCTACTCGCGATTCTCCTAAGCCTAGCGCGACGAGCTCAAAGAGACAAAGAGACACAGCAGTTTCTCCTGGTTCGGGCCACCTTGCGGTGTAATACCCTACTCTAGCGTTTTGGTGGATTGCTTCGGAGGGCTAAGGATGAACTAGTTGTAATAGCCTGGCTTATTAGGGATGATAGACTACTCATATCAATAAGGAATTCCTTCTTTTCCGGGAGCCCATTCGGAAAGAACTCCAAAGTTAAGCGTGCTCAGCTTGGAGTAGTTTCAGGATGGGTGACCGATCGAAGTTGCTCCCGGCTGCGCACGAGTGAGGACAAAGTGCACGTAAAAGACTAGTATTGATCTGTGGGGCCGATCTAGATCCCGGCAGGAGTAACGACCACCGGCGGGTGTGTCCGGGCGATACAAGTTGGTATCGAGCCGACCGCGCGTTACACGGATGGTTGCGACAGGTCTTGCGGTCATGTTGTTCATGACGTTTGTGACCCATCATGGCACACGGCATGGCACATGTACCGGACTGGATGCACAGACGGTTGTGCCAAGAGGGAACGTTCCTGTGGCCCGACGAGGACGTCGGTTCCTCTGAGTGTGGGTGTATGTAATAGCCTGGCTTATTAGGGATGATAGACTACTCATATCAATAAGGAATTCCTTCTTTTCCGGGAGCCCATTCGGAAAGAACTCCAAAGTTAAGCGTGCTCAGCTTGGAGTAGTTTCAGGATGGGTGACCGACCGGGAAGTTGCTCCCGGGTGCGCACGAGTGAGGACAAAGTGCGCAGAAAAGACTAGTATTGATCTGTGGGGCCAGTCTAGATCCCGCCAGGCGTAACGACCACCGGCGGGTGTGTCCGGGGCGTTACACTAGTACAGTGGATGAACTGGCCTCAGGAGGTGAGGTGTTCTTGAGGTCAAGGGAGCTGGTGTGGTGTCAGCTAGTTCAACTTGTCCTCCCTCTATGGTGGTGGCTAGTCCTATTTATAGTGGCCTTGGTCCTCTTCCCAAATGTTGACAGGAAGGGATCCCACAACAGCCAGATTTGAAAGGGGACAAGTAGTACAGCTTATCCTGACAAAGTAGTCTTCGCCTGCGAAAAGCCTCTGGTCGTGACGCTGCGGTGGGCTCGTCGATGACCTCCGTCCTAGCGGTCTTGGTCTCGTTGCACCAGAATGGAAACCTTTGGTTGATTTCTCAAGACTCCGCACCTGTGGCTTGCCTCCTTTGCACCGAAGAGGAAACCTGCGCTCTGCACCCGCCTAGCGCCCGCCTGGCCTTGGTCATCATGGCTCATGTTAGCTGAGCCTCGTGAGGTAAACCTTGCATAGAACTCTCCGCCCCTCGGGAGCCAGCCCGAGGAGGCCAATCCCCTCGGGGGTCTTGACATCATCCGCCTTGCGAGGTTTGGCCCCCCGCGAGGGTCTTGTGCTGTTGATGCTGAAGCTGGGTTGTACCTGGCTGTCGATGGAGCCACGTGGTGGGCCGCAGGCAGGCAGGGCTAGATATCCCCATATCCAGGACGCCGACAGTAGCCCCCCGGGCCCAAGGCGCGCTCGGACTTGGCTTCCAGGCGAAGCCAAAGGGCAAGTACGGAGCATCGGGGGCCCTAACCGCCTGTGGTCTTGACGACACGTGGCAGCCATGGGACGCGGGCGTCTCCACTTCCCCATGCCGCCTTGATATCTGGCAGGACTAGTGGTCGCCCGTTGTCAGTGCAGCTCGCCCTCCGCAGATTGTCGCACTCGGCCCTTGTTTCCTCCTTTCCAGTCTTGCCGCCCCATGCATAGATCCGGCACCGGCGCTGGAGCCAGCCCTTGAGCAGTCGACGGTGATTAATCAGGAGGGGTTGGACAAGGTTCACCATGCACTTGCCACCGATTCCAATGAGTGGAGGGTCACGACTGTCCGCCCTGCATCTTGGCGGGTGGATGAGATGAGTGCCACCGAGATCCCCATCTATCTCCATGCTCTTCTCGCGGGGCTGATTCCTCCATTTTCTGCCTTCTTCAATGCTATGATATCGCATTATCAGATCCACCTGCTGCATATGGACCCCTGCTCTGTTATCCTCCTTGCATTCTTTGCCTTCCTCTACGAGGCCATGGTCGGCATTACTCCTTCTGTGGCCCTGTTTCGCAATTTCTTCATGCTTCGGTTGGTCGATGCCCGCCAATGCTCCGGGTGCGCGACCTTCGAAGCTGTGGCCGCAACTGCCAGTTCGGGAATCGACTTCGAGATCTCACCTGCTGCGAAGGGATTCTGGAAGCAGTAGCTGCTCATGGAAGCCGGTGCGTTCAGCCCCCTGTTCTTGACTCCTGGGGCGCCGGCCTCGCCTAGCTCCGGTTGGTGCCACGAGAAGCTCTCCGACTAGTGCCTTGCTTTTGTCTAGAAGAGCTTGGCGAGGTTACAGGAACTAGAAGTGACAGCGCCGATGGTGGTGAAGGAATTTGTCAGGCAGCGCATCACTCCCCTCCAGCGCCATTATCGCCCAATGTGGGACCTCGCTGGTGTCGAAGATCCGATGAGGCTGCAGAGGCCATCACTGGCTACTGGGACCTTGAGCATGGTGCTCAAACTCGTGGTGGGTGAGCCCGAGCCTACTGACCTTCTGGGGGGTGGTTGCCTTCTCTATTTGTGCTTGAATAAGGCGGCCTTCGCTGGGCAGATGCCTCAGTTCGACGAGTGGGGGTTGCTTCCAGAGGGCCTTGAGGGGCCCCGCGAGATCCCCGTCTTCATGGCTCCCCTTCTCAATCCTGCCGCATGCGCCCCAAGTGCAGAAGCAGGGGAGCGCTCGCGGCCTGTAGCTGTTGAGGGCTCCTCCGGAGGCTCGGCGCCGATAGTGGCCCAGGAGGCCGAGGCTCCTGAGGCCCTAGAAGGAGTTGCCGCAAAGCTGATGCGACCCCAGGCTCTCGAGACAGAGGCCCCTGATGCCCAGGGTGGTGGCTCCAGAGTGGCTACTGACGGCGAGGAGCCCACCAATGGCTCCGGAGCCGTAAGCCAGAAGATCCCACTGGGAGCCCCTGCTCCCGAGGATTGCCCGTTGGGGTCCGGTCGGCCCCGCCTGTGCCTTGAGTCACTCCTGAAGAGGAAGAGGTCCCCGTGCTACAGCGATGGCACCCATCGGCCACTGAAGCCGAGGAGATACGTGGCTGCCGATGAGTAAGTACCTTTGCTCTTGATCCCTTGCGCGTCACGTTTTCTCATAACCAGGGTCTTGCAGGGTTCCCACGAAGGCGAAACCTCGGGAAGTGGGTGCCCCCAAGGATTCCAACTTGACGCCCGCACAGCTCCCAGTGCCCCGATCCTGCGCAAGGCGTGGGGCCGACTCCATGTCACGCCCAATATGCGACCCTATCCAAAAGGAACTCAAAGGTCCCACCAAGGATAGACCCGCATATTGAAACGCTTTTGCAAGGTGGATATCATTACATCAACATTACATAATAGATGGGGATACATACAAAAGGCATACAATGCCACATGAATACAACATCACAATACATAAGAGCAACATCCGACTACGGATGAACACAAACAGAAACTCAAACGACATCCACCCTGCTAGCCTAGGCTGCCGACCTGGAACCTATCCCTTGATCGAAGAAGAAGCAGAAGAAGAACTCCAAAACAAGCAAACATCGCTCTCGCATCATGATCGTCGCATAACCTGCACCTGCAACTGCTGTTGTAGTAAACTGTGAGCCACGAGGACTCAGCAATCCCATTACCATGGGTATCAAGACTACCAAAGCTTAATGGGAAAGGAAGGGGTAAAGTGGTGAGGTTGCAGCAGCGGCTAAGCATATATGGTGGCTAACATACGCAAATGAGAGCGAGAAGAGAAGCAAAGGAACGGTCGTCAACTAGTAATGATCAAGAGGTGATCCTGAACTCCTACTTACGTCAAACATAACCCAAAGACCGTGTTCACTTCCCGGACTCCGCCGAGAAGAGACCATCACGGCTACGCACACGGTTGATGCATTTTAATTCGGATCTGGTGTCAAGTTATCTACAACCGGACATTAACAAATTCCCATCTGCCACATAACCGCGGGCATGACTCTCGAAAGTTTATAACCCAGCAGGGGTGTCCCAACTTAGCCCATGATAAGCTCTCGCGATCAACGAAGGATATACCTTCTCCCAGGAAGACCCGATCAGTCTCGGAATCCCGGTTTACAAGACATTTCGACAATGATAAAACAAGACCAGCAAAGCCGCCCGCTGTGCCGACAAATCCCGATAGGAGGTGCACATATCTCGTTCTCAGGGCACACCGGATGAGCAAGACGTCGGGTTGGCATAGACCCTGGTTGCCCGGGGGGCGCCGGACATTGCTCGGTTTGGACCAACACTTAGACAAGCATTGGCCTGGGGGGCTAAAATAAAGATGACCCTTGGGTTAATTACTCCCAAAGGAAAGGTAGGTGGTGGTGAGGCAAATGGTAAAACCAAGGTTGGGCCTTGCTGGAGGAGTTTTATTCAAAGCGAACTATCAAGGGGGTCCCATAAATCACCCGACCGCGTAAGGAACGCAAAATCCGGGAACATAACACCGGTATGACGGAAACTAGGGCGGCAAGAGTGGAACAAAACAACAAGCATAAGGCCGAGCCTTCCACCCTTTACCAAATATATAGATGCATTAATAATATAAGAGATATTGTGATATCCCAACATAACCCTGTCCACCATGGAGCAATCTTCAACTTCACCTGCAACTAGCAACGCTATAAGAGGGGCTGAGCAAAGCGGTAACACGGCCAAACAACGGTTTGCTAGGAAGGGTGTCAAAGGTTAGAGGTTCATGACAATTTGGGAGGCTTGAAGAGCAAATGATAGGTAACGCAGCATAGCGATAGAACGAAGCAACTAGCATATCAATGATAGAAGTGAGATCCAGGGTAGCGGTCATCTTGCCTGAAATCCCGCTAGGAAGAAGCACGAGTCCATGAAGAAGATGAAGCCACGAAGACGAACCACACGTAGACGAACGCATCCTCAGGATCGCAACGAAACGGGAACTATCGAGAAGAAGCACACAACATGGTAAACACACCACGCATATACAAGACATGATGCACACCAACCATGATGCATGAAAAAGCTACATGAAGCTACTCATGGCAAGAGATGATGCATACAAGACCAACACATCAAGGCAAGTTTAAATGAGGCCGGGAACAACATATAAAATTTCCGATAAGTCCTCATATGCAAATTTCGAAATTGGTCCAGAACTGAATAAACCTTAAGTTCAAGTAGTTAAACAGCAAGTTAAGATGCACCACGATGAACTACACGAAATTCTAGTCAAGTTACATATAAAGTTCATTAGATTTGGAGCCACGGCCTAGAAGATATGAGCAAAACAAGTACATGGCATTAATGCAAAATGCATACAAACATCAAGCAAACACCTCAAAACAAGGATGCAACATGATAATATGAAGCTACATGCAAAATCAAGCAAGTTTCATATAGAGCACACTCAAAACGGAGCAACGGTTCAACACATACACTCTATACAAGTCATAACAACAATCTGTCCAAAACAGCAACTAGGCATATTGCAAGCATCAAAACAATATGCTACAGCACCCCAACATAATAACAAAAGGCATGGGCATGAAGTACTGGTAAAGCATGACAAAACATGAACACTGAGCTATCTCCATAAATCACTAGATCATGCTCAAAAAGACATGGGAAGATTGCAAATATCAACAGTTTCAGATTTTAGCAGAAATAACATCAGGTTGCAATGTTTAGAGCAAGCAAACATGATGTTATAGGAACTTATCATGGCAAACAAAGACATGACGTGAATCTACTAATTGCATAGAACAAAAGACCCTTACTGACCATAAGCCAAAAAGGATCAGACGATATGATGGCACCCATATAAACATGGCAAGTTATATGACAGATTCAAACATGGCAGGAACAGCAATAAGTAGGCATGTTGGTGAGCTTGAACCACTCACCACAGAGCAATACATGGAATGGCAAGGCAACCAACAGTAAGAAGACATGTTTGTGAAGCTATACATGGCAAGAGCAAGGTCATAGGTTGCATGGATCACTAGAAAACAATCATGGAAACATTGAACTTAATGTTAACAGGTTGACAGCAACATTATTTAGAAAGTTTGGAGCAAGATAACAACAAGCTACGGCAGGCTAAAAATGCAACCAGGGGCATGAATGGATAGAGCATGACATGAATAACAAAACATCCTTAGTGAACATCTCCAGATTATGCACGAAATGACTTGTAGCAGCAGGTTTACATAGCAACAAAATAAAACAGAATCAGTCAGGAAAACAGCAACAGCAAGTACCCTACTTCACGAGCTCGATGCACTCAGCACACAACTCACAAAAATACATGGATTTCACCTTTGGAAAGATGGCATAGCATAGATCAAAACACATGTAGACATCAACCTCATAGGATGCACACATCAAACATGGCAAAAAATGACAAATGAGCATGTTATAACAGTTTCAGCAGATTAACATCACATAGCATTCTTCCAACAGCATTTCGGGCATCAAGATGAGCTCAAATGAACATGATGCAATGGAATGAAATGAAGTACTCATTGAGGCGAATAATTTGACATATTACACGCACGAAACGGAGCCATATGCAGCAAGTTATGATGCGATGAACATGGCATGATAATGCAAAATATCAGGGACTTGGTGGATTTCGGGGTCAACCTCCTCAGATCTGGATCTGGAGTTCGCCGGAGTACATCGCCGGAGTTGACGGAGGGAGCCTCCGGCGAGGTCGAGAGAGTCGGGAAGGCACGGGGAGGCGCGGGGAGGAGGTTGGTGAGGTCGAGGCGGCCGGATCCAGTCCGGCCCGACCGGATCTGGCGACGCGGCGGCGCGGATCTGGCGCGGGCATACCGCGAGCACGCCGCCGCGGGGTGGTGCGCAGGACGAGGGCGGCGCGCTGGGGCTTCGGGCGGCGGAGGGAGTCGCGGCGGGATCCGGAGGCGAGCCGACGCGGACCGCGACCAGGAGGCGCGGCCGGGCTGGCGGCGGCGGCGGCCCGGCGACAAGCGGCACGACGACGGGGCGGGGCCGCGGCGACGCCGGAGGCGGCGATGGGCGGGCGGGCCCGACTAGGGCCTCATGGGCCGCAACGCGACGGCGGCGGAGGCCACGTGGCGCGCGTGGTTGGGCGAGGAGCGGCGGCGGACGTGTCCGGCGCCGGGCGGACGCGTCCGGCGCACGGAGGAAGAAGAAGGCTAGGGTTTCGGGGGAGACACACATATATATAGGTATAGGGAGCTAGGAGACTCCAAATGAGGTGCGGTTTTCGGCCACGCGATCGTGATCGAACGACCGAGAGCATGGAGGGGGTTTGGATGAGTTTAGGGCCAGTTTGGAGGGGTGTTGGGGCTGCAAAGAGAAAGGAGGCTTTTATGGTTACCCTGTTAACCATTGGAGTATCAAACGACCTCCGAATGACACGAAACTTGACAGGCGGTCTACCGGTGCTATACCAAGGCCGCTTGGCAAACCGCGGTCCATTCCGAGAAAGTTTAACACCCGCTCACAACAGGAGAGAAGAAGGGGACGCCGGATGACATAGGAGTGCCGGATTGAAAAACAGACAACGGGGAAAATGCTCGGATGCATGAGACGAACACGAATGCGAAATGAGATGCACATGATGACATGATAAAATGCAACACGCAAGCAGATGTCATAGCAACGACGGCGAATAACTGGGAGGCACCTAGCGCATCGAATCCGGGGCGTTACAACACTCCTCCACTAACAAGAGATCTCGTCCCGAGATCTTAGGACCGAGACGGAAGGGAAAAGGGAAGAGGTGAAGCAAGAAATCAAGAGAAGAAGCAAAGAATCGAGAGCACTCGAGAAGAAGAGAGGAACGACGAGGATGACGAGAATCGAAAGCTCACGGAATCAGATAGACTATTGAACCACTCTGGTTAGAACGAGATAAAAAACGAATAAGACCGAAAGGATTTAGGCAGCACTCCGGCTGAAACATGGAGAGGATCGAATCATGAACTAGAGAAGATGGAATGATACTTGACGAGAGGAACAACACAAAGCCTCCGGAAGAATTGGAAAAAGTTTAATGAATAGAATGGAGAAGGAAATGACAACTTGTGGCACGAATGAAATAGATAGCAACCTCAGAACAAAGGATTGTTTGGAGTTGTTGAGAAAATTCAACAATGAAAAGAATAAGCTTGTTGTGGACTTATGGAAAAACATCTCGAAATCATAAGGTATTAACCGGACACAAACGGAAATGATTGGATATCTGAGAAGAACAAAGAAATGCAAAACTCCACTTCAAAAGAATACGGAGAATTAATTGCACTTCGAGACGCGAGAAGAAAAGATACTTGAACTCCTCCAACAAGAATCTTGATGAACACTTGAAAGAAAGAATTAAATCATGAAGAACCACCATGAAGAACTCCGGTAACAAAAGGATGACAAGATAGAATGAAGGATGAAAGAATAAGATGAGCCTTGCGGTGACTTAGATGGAGGTTCCGACGAAATGGCCGAGGAAAATTATTGAACTCCGGAAAAGAAAAGAAATAAACACTTGGAACTAGAATTTATTCATGACGAACAAACTCCGAAGGAAGGGATTACTCACTTGGATGAAATAAGAATAAGGTTTATTGTATGCTTATCCTTCATCAAATTAAATTGATGACAAGCAATGGATTTGCATCCTACTTATTCTTCTTGAAAAGGATTGAGAAGTGAAATATCGCAAACTTAAGAATGTCTTCATGAACCACCGGTAGGATTGAAAGAATGAATGGATTAATATGATAAACAAGGAAAAGAATCTTGAACGAACCACCGTAAGAATTCAAAAATGGCTGACGAAAGAGAATGAATCACCGGGAAGAATTAGAAGAACCAATATGCTAGAGGGAATTTAGATGCAAAAGAATAAGGAGATCATGAGCTGATTAAAGAACACTTGAACGAAGCACCGGAAAAATATTGAGACGAACAAAAGGGCACAGATATAGAGTAATTGGAGAACGAATCTGAAAACTTAGAACGAAGAAATCTTCCGAAAAGATGGCCTCCGGATGATCGAGAGAGAAAGCAACTCCTGAAATGCTCCGGATGGATGAAAAGAATTTGCATGACTTGAAACAATTTGATAGGATAACATCGAGCTAGCACCGCGAATCTTCGGGGAATGGACAAGATTTAGAGGAAAAAACTCTTCTTCGGTCTTCAAATGGCGATGGAAAACAACACCAAAATTACTGAGATACTCCGGGAGAATGAAAAAGCGAAGAGGTAGAGTCGACGATGAAAATGATTCCAAATCGATCTTGGAAAAGGCATGTGACTGATGAAATCCATTCTTACATCACACTTGAAAAGAATTGAGAATAACTCCGGGGGAATTAGAAGAGTCAGGTAAGATCCTGGGGAAAGACCTGTGGGTTAGGGCCCGCTAAAAGAAAACACCGTTGAAAAGGATTGTTGAAGAGATAGGTGATGCACCGGAACAATTGAAATATTTGAATGGGGTGACAACCTCGAATCAATTGGAACATAGGCGAATCTCCTGAGATGTCTTCCGAACTCCGGAATGGTAAACTGGCGAGAGGCGAACGAGCAAGGGGAAAACACTTGAGCCGAGGGGAAGAATATAATCACTACCGCAAATTAGAATTGAATCCACCGGAAAAGAAAGAGATGAAGAATGATGAACGAGACGAGAATTCACCGATTGAAACAATTGATGAAAGACTGAAGAGTTCCACATGAATGAAATTAATGGTCGAAAGAAACTCGGAACGGGAAATCGACGAATATCTTGAAGTGAAAACACCGGTTGAAATCATTGAGGAAAGAAACAAAGACTTCACACGAGTAGGATGGATACTCGATTACGGACACCGGTCCCAAGAAGAAAAGGGGAGGGAGGGTGGGAAAAGAAAACAACTGAGGATTGAACTCAAAGATGAAGAGGGTCGAGTCAACTTGATGAGAAATGCACCGGATGAAAAGAGCTGAGAACCAACGATCGGAAAACCCACTGCGTGATCCTAAAGAAAATTTGAAGGGGAAGAGAAGTAATTCAAAACACCTACGTCAAGATTCCTCACCAGAGCGACGAAGGGGCTGAGGAGTAAAAAGAATTCCTACTCTCCGATATAACTAGACTCCGAAAAAAGTTTTCTTCTAGACTCAACAGCGGCCAAACTACACGATCAATCAAAGGGGCTCCTAGGGTCGGTCGAGGCTCTGATACCAACTTGTTACGCCCAATATGTGACCCTATCCAAAAGGAACTCGAAGGTCCCACCAAGTATAGACCCGCATATTGAAACGCTTTTGCAAGGTGGATATCGTTACATCAACATTACATAATAGATGGGGATACATACAAAAGGCATACAATGCCACATGAATACAACATCACAATACATAAGAGCAACATCCGACTATGGATGAACACAAACAGAAACTCAAACGACATCCACCCTGCTAGCCCAGGCTGCGGACCTGGAACCTATCCCCTGATCGAAGAAGAAGCAGAAGAAGAACTCCAAAACAAGCAAACATCGCTCTCGCGTCATGATCATCGCATAACCTGCACCTGCACCTGTTGTTGTAGTAAATTGTGAGCCACGAGGACTCAGCAATCCCATTACCATGGGTATCAAGACTAGCAAAGCTTAATTGGAAAGGAAGGGGTAAAGTGGTGAGGTTGCAGCAGCGGCTAAGCATATATGGTGGCTAACATACGCAAATGAGAGCGAGAAGAGAAGCAAAGGAACGGTCGTCAACTAGTAATGATCAAGAGGTGATCCTGAACTCCTACTTACGTCAAACATAACCCAAAGACTGTGTTCACTTCCCGGACTCCGCCGAGAAGAGACATCACGGCTACACACACGGTTGATGCATTTTAATTCGGATCTGGTGTCAAGTTATCTATAACCGGACATTAACAAATTCCCATCTGCCACATAACCGCGGGCACGGCTCTCGAAAGTTTATACCCTGCATGGGTATCCCAACTTAGCCCATGATAAGCTCTCGCGATCAACGAAGGATATACCTTCTCCCAGGAAGACCCGATCAGTCTCGGAATCCCGGTTTACAAGACATTTCGACAATGGTAAAACAAGACCAGCAAAGCCGCCTGCTGTGCCGACAAATCCCGATAGGAGCTGCACATATCTCGTTCTCAGGGCACACCCGATGAGCAAGACGTCGGGTTGGCATAGACCCCGGTTGCCCAGGGGGCGCCGGACATCGCTCGGTTTGGACCAACACTTAGACAAGCATTGGCCCAGGGGGGGGGGGCTAAAATAAAGATGACCCTTGGGGTAATTACTCCCAAGGGAAAGGTAGGTGGTGGCGAGGCAAATGGTAAAACCAAGGTTGGGCCTTGCTGGAGGAGTTTTATTCAAAGCGAACTGTCAAGGGGGTCCCATAAATCACCCGACCGCGTAAGGAACGCAAAATCCGGGAACATAACACCGGTATGACGGAAACTAGGGCGGCAAGAGTGGAACAAAACACCAGGCATAAGGCCGAGCCTTCCACCCTTTACCAAATATATAGATGCATTAATAATATAAGAGATATTGTGATATCCCAACATAACCCTGTCCACCATGGAGCAATCTTCAACTTCACCTGCAACTAGCAACACTATAAGAGGGGCTGAGCAAAGCGGTAACACGGCCAAACAACAGTTTGCTAGGAAGGGTGTCAAAGGTTAGAGATTCATGGCAATTTGGGAGGCTTGAAGAGCAAATGATAGGTAACGCAACATAGCGATAGAATGAAGCAACTAGCATAGCAATGAGAAGTGAGATCCAGGGTAGCGGTCATCTTGCCTGAAATCCCGCTAGGAAGAAGAATGAGTCCATGAAGAAGATGAAGCCACGAAGACGAACCACATGTAGACGAACGCATCCTCACGATCGCAACGAAACGGGAACTATCGAGAAGAAGCACACAACATGGTAAACACACCACGCATATACAAGACATGATGCACAACAAGCATGATGCATGAAAAAGCTACATGAAGCTACTCATTGCAAGAGATGATGCATACAAGACCAACACATCAAGGCAAGTTTAAATGAGGCCAGGAACAACATATAACAATTCTTGTAAGTCCTCATATGCAAATTTCAAAATTGGTCCAGAACTGGATAAACCTTAAGTTCAAGTAGTTAAACAGCAAGTTAAGATGCACCACGATGAACTACACGAAATTCTAGTCAAGTTACATATAAAGTTCATAAGATTTGGAGCCACGGCCTAGAAGATATGAGCAAAACAAGTACAACATGGCATTGATGCAAAATGCATACAAACATCAAGCAAACACCTCAAAACAAGGATGCAACATGATAATATGAAGCTACATGCAAAATCAAGCAAGTTTCATATAGAGCACACTCAAAACGGAGCAACGGTTCAACACATACACTCTATACAAGTCATAACAATAATCTGTCCAAAACAACAACTAGGCATATTGCAAGCATCAAAACAATATGCTACAGCACCCCAACATAATAACAAAAGGCATGGGCATGAAGTACTGGTAAAGCATGACAAAACATGAACACTGAGCTATCTCCATAAATCACTAGATCATGCTCAAAAAGACATGGGAAGATTGCAAATATTAGCAGTTTCAGACTTTAGCAGAAATAACATCAGGTTGCAATGTTTAGAGCAAGCAAACAACATGTTACAGGAACTTATCATGGCAAACAAAGACATGACATGAATCTACTAATTGCATAGAACAAAAGACCCTTACTGACCATAAGCCAAAAAGGATCAGACGATATGATGGCACCCATGTAAACATGGCAAGTTATATGACAGATTCAAACATGGCAGGATTAACAATAAGTAGGCATGTTGGTGAGCTTGAACCACTCACCACAGAGCAATACATGGCATGGCAAGGCAACCAACAGTAAGAATACATGTTTGTGAAGCTATACATGGCAAGAGCAAGGTCATAGGGTGCATGGATCACTAGAAAACAATCATGGAAACATTGAATTTAATGTTAACAGGTTGACAATTATTTTGCAAGTTTGGAGCAAGATAACAACTAGCTACAGCAGGCTATAAATGCAACCAGGGGCATGAATGGATAGAGCATGACATGAATAACAAAACATCCTTAGTGAACATCTCCAGATTATGCACGAAATGACTTGTAGCAGTAGGTTTACATAGCAACAAAATAAAATGAATCGGTCCAGAAAAGCAAAGAACAGCAAGTACCCTACTTCACGAGCTCGATGCACTCAGCACACAACTCACAAAAAGACATGGATTTCACCTCTGTGAAGATGGCATAGCATAGATCAAAACACATGTAGACATCAACCTCATAGGATGCACACATCAAACATGGCAAAAAATGACAAATGAGCATGTTATAACAGTTTCAGCAGATTAACATCACATAGCACTCTTCCAACAGCATTTCGGGCATCAACATGAGCTCAAATGAACATGATGCAATGGAATGGAGTGAAGTACTCGTTGAGACGAACAATTTGACATATTACACGCACGAAACGGAGCTGTATGCAGCAAGTTATGACGCGATGAACATGGCATGATAATGCAAAATATCAGGGACTTGGTGGATTTCGGGGTCAACCTCCTCAGATCTGGATCTGGAGTTCGCCGGAGTAGATTGCCGGAGTTGACGGAGGGAGCCTCCGGCGAGGTCGAGAGAGCCGGGAAGGCACGGGGAGGCGCGGGGAGGAGGCCTGTGAGGTCGAGGTGGCCGGATCCGGTCCGGCCCGACCAGATCCGCGACGCGCGGGCGGCGCGGATCTGGGCGCGGGGCGAAGCTGGCGGAGCATGTCGCCGCGGCGGCGGTGCTCGAGGATGAGGGACGGCGCGCTGGGGCTTCGGGCGGCGGAGGGAGTCGCGGCGGGATCCGGAGGCGAGGCCGACGCGACCGGGCGACCGGGAGGCGCGGCTGAACTGGCGGTGGCGCGACGGCGGCCGGCGCGCGCTGGGCCCGCGCAGCAGGAGGCACGGCGGCGAAACACGGGCCCGCTGGACGGCGGAGGCGGCGATGGGCTGGGCGGGCCCGACTTCGGGCCCAGCTGGCCGGCGGCGCGACGGCGGCGAGGCCATGTGGCGCGCGTGGTTGGGCGAGGGGGGCGGCGGACGTGTCCGGTGCCGGGCGGACGCTTCCGGCGCGCGGAGGAAGAAGAAGGCTAGGGTTTCGGGGGAGACACACATATACATAGGTAGAGGGAGCTAGGAGACTCCAAATGAGGTGCGGTTTTCGGCCACGCGATCGTGATCGAACGACCGAGAGCATGGAGGGGGTTTGGATGAAAAGAGAAAGGCGGCTTTTACGGTTACCCTGTTAACCATTGGAGTATCAAACGACCTCCGAATGACACGAAACTTGACAGGCGGTCTACCGGTGCTATACCAAGGCTGCTTGGCAAACCTCGGTCCATTCCGAGAAAGTTTAACACCCTCTAACTACAGGAGAGAAGAAGGGGACGCCGGATGACATAGGAGTGCCGGATTGAAAAATGGACAACGGGGAAAATGCTCGGATGCATGAGACGAATACGAATGCGAAATGAGATGCACATGATGACATCATAAAATGCAACACGCAAGCAAATTTCATAGCAACGACGGCGAATAACTGGCAGGCACCTGGCGCATCGAATCAGGGGCGTTACACTCCAGTTGCCGCAACGCTGCAAGGATGCCCCAGAACCGGGCTCTCTGCTCCCTCTCCCCGTGACTCAGCTCGTGAGACGGGGGTTGCACCGGCTATCCTTCCTCTTGTCATTGCCGGCAGGGGGTGCCCCTTGGGCGGCCTTTATCTTCAAGTTGTGGGGCTACACCGACCAGCCCCTGGCCGATGGCTGGCTGGGCGCCCAGCGCCTCCCGGGCAGCCTCCTGAGCCGACGAAGGTCTTGGCGACGAGCTAGCGCTTGCTCGTGGGCGTAGTGCAGTGCACTTCGGGCTCTTTGGTGAAGCGATGCGTGCGATGATCCATCTTGGCAGGGAGCTCGCCAGTGTCGACACCAGGCTCGAGGCAGAAAACCTTCGCCTGGAGCATGAGTGGCAGCGGCTGAAGATTGCCACTAACCTTGGGAGACTTCAGCATGACAAAGCCGAAGCGCACGCAGCGGCCTTGCTCGTGACTTCTCGCGAGGCTTGCACCTGCGCCATGGAAGAGGCTGAGGCAACCAACCGCCGTCGCGAGGCGGCCGAGGAGCGGGAGCGAGAGCTTCTATCTTAAAATGTAGCCCTTGAGCGCGAAGTTGAGGAGCGCCGCACACTTCTGGCCTCTTCACCCGGCGAGACGGCCTTCGCCGAGGCGAAGCTCCGGAGGCGCCACGAAGACTTGACCTTGGAGGCCGTGAAGCACAGCATGGCGTTGGAGAGGCTGGAGGTGAGGGAGTGCTAGGCTGCCGCGGCTGAGGACGTCGTTGATACGTCTCCATCGTATATACTTTTCCAAACACTTTTGCCCTTGTTTTGGACTCTAACTTGCATGATTTGAATGGAACTAACCCGGACTAACGCTGTTTTCAGCAGAACTGCCATGGTGTTATATTTGTGCACGAATAAAAGTTCTCGGTATGACCTAAAAATCCACGGAGCAACTTTTTGGAATTAATGAAAAATACTGGTGAAAGAATCAAGACCAAGGAGCCCACACCCTGTCCACGAGGGTGGGGGCGCGCCCTACCCCCTGGGCGCGCCCCCTGCCTCGTGGGCCCCCTGGAGCTCCACCGACCTCAACTCCAACTCCATATATTCACGTTCGGGGAGAAAAAAATTAGAGAGAAGGATTCATCGCGTTTTACGATATGGAGCTGTCGCCAAGCCCTAAACTCTCTCGGGAGGGCTGATCTGGAGTCCGTTCGGGGTTCCGGAGAGGATAATCCGTCGTTGTCGTCATCATTAACCTTCCTCCATCACCAATTTCATGATGCTGCCAACCGTGCGTGAGTAATTCCATCGTAGGCTTGCTGGACGGTGATGGGTTGGATGAGATTTACCTTGTAATCGAGTTAGTTTTGTTAGGGTTTGATCCCTAGTATCCATTATGTTCTAAGATTGATGTTGTTATGACTTTGCTATGCTTAATGCTCGTCACTAGGGCCCGAGTGCCATGATTTCAGATCTGAACCTATTATGTTTTCATGAATATATGTGAGTTCTTGATCCTATCTTGCAAGTCTATAGTCACCTATTATGTGTTATGATCCGACAACCCCGAAGTGACAACAATCGGGACCACTCTCGGTGATGACCATAGTTTGAGGAGTTCATGTATTCACTAAGTGTTAATGCTTTGGTCCGGTACTGTATTAAAAGGATGCCTTAATATCCCTTAGTTTCCAATAGGACCCCGCTGCCACGGGAGGGTAGGCCAAAAGATGTCATGCAAGTTCTTTTCTATAAGCACATATGACTATATTCAGAATACATGCCTACATTACAATGATGAATTGGAGCTAGTTCTGTGTCACCCTATGTTATAACTATTACATGAGGAATCGCATCCGACATAATTATCCATCACTGATCCAATGCCTACGAGCTTTTCACATATTGCTCTTTGCTTAGTTATTGTTACTTTTGCCACCGTTACCGTTACCTCCATACTACTTTGCTACTAAATACTTTGCTGCAGATATTAAGTTATCCAGGTGTGGTTGAATTGACAACTCAATTGCTAGTACTTGAGAATATTCTTTGGCTCCCCTTGTGTCGAATCAATAAATTTGGGTTGAATACTCTACCCTCAAAAACTGTTGCGATCCCCTATACTTTTGGGTTATCAAGACTATTTTCTGGCACCGTTGCCGGGGAGCATAGCTCTATTCTTTGAGTAACTTGGGATTTATATCTGCTGGTCACCATGAGGAACTTGAAAGATGAAAGAACTAAGATTTTTCCCTCAACTATGAGGGGAGGTAAGGAACTGCCATCTAGCTCCACACTTGATTCTCCTTCTGTTTTGAGTAAACTTGCGACACCTAAACCTGCTTCTGCTATTAATTCTGATATGTCGCATGTTATTGATGATGCCACTTACGCTATGCATGATACTTACGATGAAACTACTTCTATGCTTGATGCTACTGTGCCATTAGGTGAATTTCTTGATGAACAACTTGCTAGGGCTAGAGAGAATGAAATTATTGAAACTGATAATATTGATGAAAGTGATGATGAAGATTCTCCCCTAAATATGAATTGTTTGTTGGGCCTGAGGGTTATGTTATGGATGAAGAAACTGCTAGAGATTTTCTTGCTTGCAATGATAGATCTGATCTTAAGAAGTTATTAGCTAAGCTTAAAGAAAAATCTCTAAATGCTAGAATGAAATTTCACCATGCTTTTGCTAATTCACCTATCTGTGTTACTGATAAGGATTATGATTTCTCTGTCGATCCTGAGATAATTACTTTGGTTGAATCTAATCCTTTTTATGGCTATGAATCTGAAACTGTTGTGGCACATCTTACTAAATTGAATGATATAGCCACCCTATTCACTAATGATGAGAAAACTCGTTACTACTATATCCTTAAGTTATTTCCATTCTCATTAAAGGGTGATGCTAAAACCTGGTTTAATTCTCTTGATCCTAGTTGTGTGCGTAGTCCCCAGGATATGATTTATTACTTCTCTGCTAAATATTTCCCTGCTCATAAGAAACAAGCTGCTTGAAGGGAAATATATAATTTTGTGCAAATTGAAGAAGAGAGTCTCCCACAAGCTTGGGGAGGCTTCTCCGATTATTTAATGCTTTGCCTGATCATCCTCTCAAGAAAAATGAAACACTTGATATCTTTTATAATGGACTAACCGATGCTTCCAGAGACCACCTGGATAGTTAAGTTGGTTGTGTTTTCAAGGAAAGAACTGTTGATCAAGCTGAATTGTTATTGAATAATATGTTGACTAATGAAAACAATTGGACACTTCCTAAACCAACTCCTAAGCCAACTCCGAAGAAAAGAGGTGTTCTATTTCTCAGTCCTGAAGATATGCAAGAGGCAAAGAAATCTATGAAAGAAAAAGGTATTAAAGCTGAAGATGTTAAGAATTTACCTCCTGTTGAAGAAATACATGGCCTTAATATACCACCTATTGAAGAAATACATGGTCTTGATAACCCGACACAGGTAGTAAAGGCAAATTCTCTCTTTAGATATGATAAAGTTGAAATCCCGTCTACTAAGTTTGCTAGCCAATGCTTGGATGAGTTTGATGACTTTATGGCTAAATAAGAAAACTTCAATGCTTATATGATTTGACACTTGAGTGATTATATGTCTAGAGTTAAAGGTGAACTTAAACTTATTAGTAAACACGCTTCCATGGTTACCACTCAAGTAGAACAAGTGCTTAAAGCTCAAAATGATTTTCTCAGTGAGTTAAATGATAAGAGAAATGATAATGTTGTTAGAGTTATGACTAGAGGTGGTAAAATGACTCAGGAACCTTTGTATCCTGAGGGCCACCCTAAGAGAACTGAGCAAGTTTCTCAGAGAAATAATGTTGATGCACCTAGTCCTTCTAAAAAGAAGAAGAAAAATGATAGGACTTTGCATGCTTCTAGTGAACCTGTTGTAGACACACCTGAGAATCCCAATGATATTTCTATTTATGATGCTGAGACGCAATCTGGTGATGAACATGAACCTAGTGATAATGTTAATGATGAAGTTCATGTTGATGCTCAACCTAGCAATAATAATGATGTAGAGGTTGAACCTGCTGTTGATCTTGATAACCCACAATCAAAGAATCAATGTTATGATAAGATAGAATTCGTTGCTAGGAAGCACGGTAAAGAAAGAGAACCATGGGTTAGAAACCCATGCCTTTTCCTCCTAAGACATCCAAGAAAAAGGATGATGAGGATTTTGAGCGCTTTGCTGAAATGATTAGACCTATCTTTTTGCGTATGCGTTTGACTGATATGCTTAAAATGAATCCTTATGCTAAGTATATGAAAGATATTGTTACAAATAAAAGAAAGATACCGGAAGCTGAAATGTCCACCATGCTTGCTAATTATACTTTTAAGGGTGGAATACCTAAGAAACTAGGAGACCCAAGAGTGCCAACTATACCATGCTCCATTAAAAGAAACTATGTTAAAACTGCTTTATGTGATCTTGGAGCCGGTGTTAGTGTTATGCCTCTCTCTTTATATCGTAGACTTGATTTGAATAAGTTAACACCTACTGAAATATCTTTGCAAATGGCCGATAAATCAACCGCTATACCTGTCGGTATTTGTGAGGATGTGCCTGTTGTGGTTGCAAACGTTACTATCTTAACGAACTTTGTTATTCTTGATATTCTTGAGGATGATAGTATGTTGATTATCCTTGGTAGACCCTTTCTGTATACTGCAAGGGGTGTTATTGATTGCAACAAAGGCAATGTCACTTTTCATGTTAATGGTAATGAGCATACGGTACACTTTTGTGGGGACCCCGACTCATAAGTCGAGATCACCGAATGCACGTGTACAGTGATCCCAGAGATCAATGCTCACTGAACACACAGAAGCTGAATAATAAGAGTCTTACATCCATACATACCGTCTTACACAAATTGTGACCATTATGGCCAAGTCTTACAATGATAAAGCCTTAAGGGCTGAACATTGAATGAAACACAAGCAGCGGAAATCGTCGTCGATAAGTAGAACCCATGCCATCTGCCTTAACCCTACAGGCATTCTGACTGGGAAACGTCCTCGTTCGCATGTTCGTCTCCAAAGAACTCTTCTTTGAACTCCGGTTCTTCCATGCCTGGTCAATTAAATAACCAGTGGCAAGCCAATGAGTACTTTGAATGTACTCGCAAGCAACCCATGTTTTGGTTCAAGGTACAACAATGCATGACATAGGTAAATTTTGCATAAAGCTAGTTTTGAGTGCAATGACATGTTCAACATCCTATAAAGCATGCATCAAGAGAATTCAAGTAACCATGAGGACAGGTTACAGATATCAACATAAATAGAGTGGGTACCAAACCATTTATCATAAACAGAGTGGAACCAACCCATTTATCATAAACAGAGTGGGCACCAACCCATCTCAATCGTGTCAAGTCCTTTGACTTGACCCCAGTCATTTCCATCATCTCACTCGCTGGGTTTGAAAACAAGTGGACGTAGCCCAAGAGCGGTTACCCAACTGTCCATGACCGTGGACACGGCTATTCGAATAGTTTTACACTCTGCAGAGGTTGCACACTTTACCCACTAGATCCGGGGAACTTCCGTGTCATCCACGACCCGCGGTACCTCAAGTACCCGGGGTAAGCACCCGATCACTACCTTTCCCTAGACGACACTAACATGGAGTCCACTCGATTGGCAGTAACCCCCGTGCCCAACATTTCAAATAACATTTTCATGGAGCCTTGCTCCCATATTCATCACATACCACTGGCACGGGGTACCAACGGTGTGTCCGGTGCCCCATAAAGATGGTCATGGCCGCCCTACCTGGCACGACCCCGTCCCAAGAGAGAGCACCAACTCTCCCCCGTCACTAGTAATGCGGGCTCCAAGCTAGTATCGGTCTAGGTACTCAATAATACCCTTTCCCATATAAGGGTAGAGTGGTTGCGCATGTAAGGTTGGAATAACGGTCGCAACTCCGACCAATCCGTTTTGGAAAACACCACACACTTTCCTTGGCACACCACTTCGTCATCAAGTGGTCACCCATCTCATCATCTCCCTCGGGCATAAGTGGCACCCGATGGGGTTTTCAAAAGTCGTTTTGAAAATATTTTGTCTCCATCACCATGCATATCCCCGTCCCTTTTTGCGCAGCACTACTTAGCATCCTATCTACTCCCACCGGCATAACCCTCATAAGAAGGTAGGGCCATGCACAATGCAAGTATCAACGAGAGAATAACGGAGGCAACCAACCCACGTGGTTCACCATCTCACCATGATTCCGAAGCAACAACAATAAGGAGCTATATATGACATGCATGTAAAGGGGTTTCATAGTCATGGTCAAAGGGCTGCTTGCCTTGGTTGGCTTGATCTTTAAAGTCTTCAGGCCCTGCTCCTCCTTCCTCCTCAGCTACCTCGTCAAATACGGGATCTAACGTCGCAAGAAAAAAACGGGAAAATAAGACAATAATAAAAACAGAAAAGTCAAAGTGCTCAGAAAAATGTCAACTTATTTTTGTAAAATTCTAGGAGGAAAGCTAGGAAGGGGACAATTCTTGGTTTTGGTTCTGGAGTAGCAGAATAGGAGATATGGATTTTCAAAGGCATATTTAAATGCTAAAAATCACATTTAAATATTACAGTGAAGAAAAGGTTGTTGGATTAGAATGAAAGTTGCACCATTAAATAGGTTGCAATATTCTAGGAATTTAGAAATTGGAATTAATTCATTTGGATAAATATTTGGCTCTGTGGAATTTTTGGAAAGAAGACAGAAAAAGAAAAAGAAAAATGGCGTTGTGCCACTGGGCCAGAGAGGCCACGGCAGCAGCAGGCCCAGAGGGGAAAACCAGCCCACGCGGCCGCCACGTCGAAGGCGTAAAGGCGAAATACACCTTCAGCCGACGGCGGACGGTCTTGTGCCTTTGACATTTTAAACTCGACGGTGGATCCCACCCGCCAGTGTGAGGTCGACGGCCCCCCACGCCGTCGTCTACCTCCGGCCAGAGGTGACGGCGAGCTCGCCGGCGGCGATACAAGGCACGTGAATGGATGTGGGTGCTACCGTTGGATTCAGGGTGGAGTCTCCGTTCGGGTGGTGGTGGAGACGGTCGCCGGAGCAGCCTAGTTCGCCGGCGACGAGGTCACGCGGCGGAGTTGCTTCGGGCGTCGACGACTCCGGCCGTTTCCGGCTGCAAAAAGAGGGGGAAAGAGAGGGGAAATGGTCAGCGTGGCCGCGCGGTTCCAGATCGAGAAGGAACGGAGGCGGAGGAGGCCTGTACCGCGCGAACGCCGACGAGCCGAGGCGGCGGAGCTCGAGCTCGATATCGAGCTCGGGCGGCTCTGGGGAGGAAAGAGTGGTGCGGGAGGTCGATTGGGAGTGTGGAGGAGCGATAGGGAGGGAGAGAGAGGCTCGGGGTCGCCTTATATAGGCTGGCCGAGGTTCACCGTAGGCGTGGCCAACGGGTGCCCGCGGGATCGGCTCGGGTGGCCGTTGGAGAGGGAATGGAGTTGTCTACGGCGTTCGTGGGGGTGGAGTAGGGCGCCAGGGAGAAGGAGAGAGAGCGGGGAGAGGCTCTGGCGCTCGCGCGTGTGAGGCCGGGCATTGGCCGAGCCGGGCGGCGCTGGTCACGCGTCGTAGGAGGTGAGAGAGAGGGAGAGACAAGGGGGCCTGCACGGTGGCGTGTCGCGGACGTCGAGGGGCATCGACTGGCGCGCGGGGGTAGCACGAGGTGGTCGGGGACGCGTCAGCGGTCGGGAGCGCGATGGCGTGCTCCAGAGCGCGACTTTGGCCGGCATCCGCGGCTTTCCCGCGTCGAGCGCGCGTCCACTTGTGTCTGGGAGCTACAGTGGGTGTGGGCAAAACTAGGAAAGCGCCTAGGATGCTCTGGAGGGCTGAGGGGAGAGAGAGAGGCTATGAGAGAGAGAGGAAACTGTTGTCCAGAGAAGACAAATGAGGTTTCCCCCTCCTTCCTCATTGCTTCCTCGGGTGAAAAGCATCCAAGTTCTGAGAGGGAACGAGGAGGGTTGTGGTAAAAGATAGGCTCAAGGAGATTAGTGGAAGTGGCCAAAATAGGCATTTTAATTATCTGCCAGAAGGTGTTTGATGGTGGTTTGGGCAAGCTAATGACTTCCACTGGCCTTGGTACTCCATAGGGTGAAATGTCACATATAATTAGGACCTTCCACCCATTTTGAGCTTATAAGGACAAAGTTGCCAATGTAACTCTTGCAAACCATAGAAATGGGTAGGAATGGATTTGTGTAGATCCAGTGGAGTAGATCACTTCTCCTTGATGCACCACTTGGTGTGGTGGCCTTATTTGGTCATGTGATCAGGCTCACAAAAGTTGGGGTCATGGAGAAAAAGTTGGTAGTACAAAGTAGTTCAAATTTGATTCTGGTCAGAGAGGGTTTTGAGGCATTTTGACCAAGATTTCTTCCTCTCCAACCTGTGCCATTTGGTCTAGATGCATCATTAGACCATTGGAGCATGTTCACCAAGTTTGAGAACATTTGGACATATTTGGCAATGTAAAGTTGCTCAAACTTCAGAATGGACAGAAATGGTTTTGAGGGGTTTTGATGATGTTATCCTGTTCTCCAAGTCATGAGACTTGGCAAGATCATCTAGTATGTCATATGTGACATGATAGAGTTTTCTTGGAATTTTTGGAGAATAATTCCTTTGTAAATATTTCAAAAGCTTGAAATATGCAGGAAGGGTTTTAGAGGGATTTGACCAATAGTTTGAACATGACCATGTGTTGAAACTCTTATATATGGAAAATATATGTCCACTGAGTCTCCCTAATCTTTGTAAAATATTTTTAAAACAATAAAATAATTTTTCCCTATTAAAGACCATTTCTGGCCTTAAGAAAAGGCTTTTAAATAAAATAGTAAAACAACTTTTAAAATTATATTTTTGTGGTTTCTGGGTATCCTATATCTAATAGGAGTCAAATATATTTTTGGAAAGATTTTTACTGCCCTTAATCAAGTACTTGCAGTGCAAACCTCAATTCAGGGGTTTTTGGAAAACTAAATTTAGAAAATACTTTCTGGCCAAATTATTTTTGTAAGAAAATTCTATATTGCACTATACACATGGCATGGTCATTGGGCAGGAGTTTGGGGCAAGGAGATGAAATATAGAGGGTAGAGTAGTTGACTTTAAGAAGCACTTGAAAAGAAGCACAGAGAGAGAACCAACTCCAAATAAAAGCCAAATAATGCAAAAAGTTTTTGTTGGTCCAAATTTTCATGCTTTATTAATGAAAATGAAATGTTACAAAATGCAGGGTGTGACAGACCTACCCCCTTACAAGAATCTCGTCCCCGAGATTCCTAAACTAGGCTTTAAAGAGATACGGAAACTCGGATCTAAGGTAGTCTTCTCGCTCCTAAGTTGCTTCTGCTTCAGTGTGATTGCTCCATTGGACCTTGAAGTACTTGATGGTGCGGCTTCGAGTGCGTCGCTCAGCCTCATCCAGAATGCAGATGGGCCTCTCACGGTAAGTCAAATCAGGCTGAAGGTCAATGGCTTGGTGATTGACATCCTTGTAGAGATCAGGCTTGTCTGGAACTTGGAGGCACTTCCGGAGTTGTGACACGTGGAACACGTTGTGCACATCAGAAAGTTCAGGTGGAAGTTCCAACTGGTAAGCCACTTCTCCTCGTCGCTCAGTGATCTTGAAGGGGCCAATGTATCTCGGAGCGAGCTTTCCTTTGACATGGAAATGCTGGGTTCCTTTGAGAGGGGTGACCCGGAGATAGACATGGTCTCCAACTTGGAAGTTTATGTCCCTACGACGTGAGTCAGCGTAGCTCTTCTGTCTTGACTTGGCGGACTTGGATGCTCTCGACAAGCTGGACTTGCTCTTGACTTCACGAAGGATATCGTGCCCAAAGACAAGTCCTTCTACGGTCTCGACCAATTGAGGGTGTCTGGCGCTCCCGCCAGATAACACTTCAAATGGTGCCATCTGAAGGCTTGCACGATAACTGTTGTTGTAAGAGAACTTCGGCGAAAGGGAGGCAATCTTCCCACTTAGCTCCATAAGCTAAGACACGTGCTCGGAGCATGTCTTGAGTATTTGATTTACTCGTTCTGTCGACCTCCGATGCGTGGGTGGAAAGCGATCTTTGAAGGACAACTTGGTCCCCATGGCCTCCTGGAATTTCTTCCAAAACCTTGAGGTGAACTGGGTTCCTCGATCTGACACAATCTCCTTGCGAACACCATGAAGGCTCACGATTCGGTTGATGTAGAGACTGGCTAACTGGTTCCCCTTGTAGGTCGTCTTGACAGGAATGAAGTGGGCCACCTTGGTCAAATGGTCAACGATGACCCATATTGAGTCATGTCCCTTGCTTGACCTGGGTAAACCGGTGATGAAGTCCATCCCAACTTTGTCCCACTTCCATTCAGGCACCTTGAGGGGTTGCAACAATCCAGCGGGTCGCTGATGTTCAACTTTGACTCTCTGGCATACGTCACACTTTGCAACATAGGTGGCAATCTCCCTTTTCATCCCATGCCACCAAAATCTTCCCTTCAGGTCTTGATACATCTTGGTTCCTCCAGGGTGGATGGAATATGGGGTGTCATGAGCTTCTTGCAAGATCAGGTTCTTGAGCTCAACCTTGTTGGGCACGCAGATGCGATTCCCAAACCACATAATTCCTTCCTCATCTTCCGAGAATCCTGGGGCCTTGCCTTCCTTGATCTTCCTCTTGATGCCTTCAATACTCTCATGTCCCTTCTGAGCTTCCTTAATATCATCCATCAAGGTAGGCTTAACTTCGAGGTTGGCCAAGAATCACAGTGCAACCAGTTCCAACCCAAGCTTTGAGTTCCTCATACAAGGCGGGTAGCTTGTGCTTAAGCATAGCATTCAAGGAGCAAGCCTTCTGCTCAATGCATCTGCTACCACATTAGCCTTTCGGGTGGTATTGAACACCGAGGTCATAATCCTTTATCAACTCTAGCCATCTTCTCTGCCTCATGTTCAATTCCTTTGAGTGAAAATATACTTCAGACTTTTGTGATCCGTGTATATCTCACATCGCTTCCCAAGAGGTAATGTCGCCAAGTCTTCGTGGCATGAACCATCGCTGCTAGCTCAAGGTCATGAGTAGTATAGTTCTCTTCGTGAGGTCATAGTTGCCTTGAAAGGTAGGCTACGACTCTGCCTTCTTGCATCGAACACCTCCCATCCGATTCTTGGCGCATCACAATATATCACAAACTCCTTGTGTATATCCGGTGTGGCGAATCTGGGCGGTGGTCGATCTCTTCTTCACTCTGGAAGCTCTCTTCGCACTTCGTCCATTCGAACTTCTTATCCTTCTTCAAGAGCTGAGTCATGGGTCGGCAATGCTTGAGAATCCTTCAACGAACTTGCGGTAATATCTCGCGAGTCCGAGGAAGCTTCGACTTCCTTCACATTGCTCGGGATTGCCATTCACCACGGCTTCAATCTTAGCAGGGTCGACTGACAATCCTTCTTCAGTTAAAACATGACCCAGGAATCCAACTTCACGCAGCCAGAATTCACACTTGCTGAACTTGGCATACAGTTGGTGCTCTCGAAGCTTGTCTAGGACCATCCTCAAGTGTTGCTCGTGCTCTTCTTCCGACTTCGAGAAGACAAGAATGTCATCAATGAAGACAACGACAAACTTGTCCAAGTACTCCATGAAGACCTTATTCATGAGATACATGAAGTAAGCCGGGGCATTGGTCAATCCAAAGGACATGACCGTGCATTCATACAGGCCATATCTGGTTACAAATGCCGTCTTCGGAATATCTTGGGGTCTGATTTTCAGTTGGTAGTACCCAGATCTGAGGTCGATCTTGGAGAACACCTTGGCCCCATTGAGTTGATCAAACAGATCTTCAATCTTGGGAAGTGGGTACTTATTCTTGATTGTAACTTCGTCGAGGGAGCGGTAGTCAATGCACAAGCGGATTGTACCATCCTTCTTTGCCACAAACAGAACAGGTGATCCCCAAGGGGAGGCACTAGGGCGGATAAATCCCTTCCTCAACTGCTCCTCCAGCTGCTTCTTCAATTCTGCTAACTCCTCTGATCCCATTCTATAAGGCTTCTTATAGATGGGTCCTGCTCTGGGTATGAGCTCGATGATGAACTCAATGTCTTGGTCAGGAGGCATTCCCGGTAGCTCATCAGGAAAGACATCGGGGTATTCGCATACTACCGGCACTTGTTCCAATCCAACTTCAGTCAGACAGTTGACTTGGTTGGCTTGAGCAGAAGAGGAGTTGGAGGCAAATTTAACTTCGACTCCTTGGTTATTGGCCACAGTGACAGTCCGATTGGCGCAATCTATCAAGCCTTGGTGCTTGCTGAGCCAATTCATTCCTAAGATCACATCCAAGCCTTATGATTTTAGGATGATAAGGTCTGCTAGGAAGTCTACCCCGTTAATATTAATCCCGACTCCTTTACATCCCGTCTTGGCTCTCATCTCTGCTCCGGGGGTTTGTACCACCATAGGGTTATTCAGGGGTGTAGGGGTGATGCCACTTTTTAATGCAAAACTTTGGGTGACAAAAGAATGCGTGGCTCCAGAATCAAACAAAACAGATTCTTGGTGCTGAATTGACAAGAACGCACCCGGACGACGTCCGGTCTTCTGGGCTTCTTCCGCATGACATGATTCACACGACCCTGCCGTTGTTGGGCAGGTTGCGGGAGCTTGGTTCCTCGGTGGCACTCCACGGCCTTGCCACAGGTTCTGCGCATTGGGGCGCGTCGGGCTTCTTGTTGGGGCAATTCTTGGAGTAGTGTCTGTTGTCCACATCAAAGCAAGTGACTTGGTTGGGGATGGCGCCCTTACCGAGATTGTTATTGGGGTTGTTGTAAGCTGGCACGGGTTGGCATCTTCTGAGGTGGATAGTTGGTGCGGGTGCGAGGAGCTCTTGGTTGCCGATAGGTTGGCTTGACCGAGCTGGCTTCCACGGACGAGGCTTGTGGTTCTTGGAGCTACCCTTGCTGATCATCTTGCGCTTCGAGTGTCATCGAACACGTCGCTTGTCCTCAAGCATGAGTGCCTTGTTCACCAGGTCGGGAAAGGTCGGGCAGTCACACACAACAAGCAAGTCTTCGCAGAGTCTGGTTAAGGCCTTCCATGAAGCACTCCTTTTGGCGGCATCGGTCTTGACATCCTCGAGGGCATACCTCGAGAGAACACCGAACTTCGCATGTACTCCTTGACAAGCTACTACCTTGCTTGGGCTCGGAACTCACGCTTCTTGATGGCCATGATTCCGGAAGGAATGTGGGCCTTGCGGAATTCTGTCTTGAAGGTATCCCAAGTGATGTCTTGCTCAGCATGCATGGCCTTGAATCCATGCCACCAAGCTCTGGCTGTCCCCCCGAGACAGTGGGCAGCATATGCCACCTTATCACGGTCCTCAGTGCATCCGACTAGTGCCAGCAGATCCTCAATGGTGCGGACCCGATGTCTGCATCCGAGGTTCAGCAGTCTCGATGAAGGTGGGTGGTGCATGCTTCTTGAACTCCACCGGCGTGGAACGTCCATGGCCGTGTCCCGCGGTGGCGATTGACAGCTTGAGCAATCATCTGGAGGGCTGCGGTGTTGGCTTGGCGCTCCTCTCGGAAGGCTTGGAGAAGCTGAGCCATGTCCATGTTTGGAGGAGGTGGTGGTGGTGGAGTCTGTCCTGGGCTTGGTCTGGCTGGCTCTGCCTCAGCAGAACCTCCGGCTTCTTCTGGCTGGGTAGAGGTACCAAGATCGTGTTACAACAGCATCTGTTGGAGCGGTCAAGGTCTCATGATTGGGAAAATAAAATGAGGGAAAGCAATATAGATGGTATGCCTAGTAAGGGGGTGGTGTGACACAAATTTAAGTTAAACAAGGGCCAGAAGGGCCAAACTCATGCATTAAAACCAAATGGGGAATGTAGTCGTTTACAAGTTCCCGAAGGGAAAGCACGACTTCATCAAAGCAAGTTGAAAGCAAACACAACACAACATGGTTTCATATGAACCATTACAAGGACTCGACTTCGCATAAGGGGTACACGACCTATCCTACCATAGGCTACGGGCTAGCCTATCCTAGTCCTGAACGGTGTCTAAGTGGTGGAATGCTCGGTCGGGTATTCTGGCTCCTCTGAGTCTTCCTCCTCATCTTCATCTGTCTTAGTCTCTTCGTCGCTTGAGGGAGTGGGGGAGTGGAGGAGCTGAACACGGCGCTGCTTGCCGATGGCGTCGTGAAGAGGTTGCGGTACTCCTTTGCCGTCATACGGCGTGGCTGAGGTGATCCCTTGGCATGTGCGACCTGTGGGGGTCGTCCGCCTCGATAAGCTACTGCGGACTGTCCAGGGGGTGCTCCATCCTTCTTGATCCTGTCCGCCTTCATCTGAGCTTCGCGGAGGAGTTCCTTGGTCTCGTGGAGTTCCTTCCGAAGCTCCGTCGACTTCGAGGCCAGTCTGTGCGCACCGTCGGCACACAAGCTGAAGTAGGTCCAAGCGGAGAGAAGTCCCTCGTCCAAGGGTGGTGCTGGTGCGCTGCTCTCGTCATCACCTTCCTTACGATAAGGTAGGTAACGAGTGGCTGGCTCACTCGCCATCTCTGGCAGGAGATCCCGGAGGCGAGTCAGCGCCTTGAGGGAAGCAGTCTCCACGGTGAGGAGCAGTGTCACCATCTGGGGTCCCTCAAAGAACCAGCTCGTCGGGGAGTCGTTCGCCCTCACGACTACCTCCACGTGATACTCCTTGGTGATGTCGACCCAGTGCTCGTGGTAGGAGAAGGTGGGGACTCGAGTGAACTGGCACTTCCTGAGGCTATCCTCAAGAAGCACGGGAAACCCAGTGGTCAAGAAGTCCTCGGGTACGGCGGCCATCTACAAAAGTGGGAGGGGAAGGGTCAATAAAGGGAATATGACCTATGTTTGGGATACCATCATAAAACATAGGTATATGGGTAATCTTGTGGATAGTCTCGCTCTAACTAACGTCCATGCTAACTAAGGCTTCCTACAGTCAGGATGGCTCTGGTATCAGCTCTGTGGGGACCCCGACTCATAAGTCGTGATCACCGAATGCATGTGTACAGTGATCCCAGAGATCAATGCTCACTGAACACACAGATGCTGAATAACAAGAGTCGTACATCCATACATACCGTCTTACACAAATTGTGACCATTAAGGCTGTTACAATGATAAAGCCTTAAGAGCTGAACATCGAATGAAACACAAGCAGCGGAAATCGTCGTCGATAAGTAGAACCCATGCCATCTGCCTTAACCCTACAGGCATTCTGACTGGGAAACGTCCTAGTTCGCATGTTCGTCTCCAAAGAACTCTTCTTCGAACTCCGGTTCTTCCATGCCTGGTCAATTAAATAACTAGTGGCAAGCCAATGAGTACTTTGAATGTACTCGCAAGCAACCCATGTTTTGGTTCAAGGTACAACAATGCATGACATAGGTAAATTTTGCATAAAGCTAGTTTTGAGTGCAATGACATGTTCAACATCCTATAAAGCATGCATCAAGAGAATTCAAGTAACCATGAGGACAGGTTACAGATATCAACATAAATAGAGTGGGCACCAACCCATTTATCATAAACAGAGTGGGCACCAACCCATTTATCATAAACAGAGTGGGCACCAACCCATCTCAATCGTGTCAAGTCCTTTGACTTGACCCCAGTCATTTCCATCATCTCACTCGCTGGGTTTGAAAACAAGTGGATGTAACCCAAGAGCGGTTACCCAACTATCCATGACCGTGGACACGACTATTCGAATAGTTTTACACTCTGCAGAGGTTGCACACTTTACCCACTAGATCCGGGGAACTTCCGTGTCATCCACGACCCGCGGTACCTCAAGTACCCGGGGTAAGCACCCGATCACTACCTTTCCCTAGACGACACTAACATGGAGTCCACTCGATTGGCAGTAACCCCCGTGCCCAACATTTCAAATAACATTTTCGTGGAGCCTTGCTCCCATATTCATCACATACCACCAGCACGGGTACCAGCGGTGTGTCCGGTGCCCCATAAAGATGGTCATGGCCGCCCTACAGCACGACCCGTCCCAAGAGAGAGCACCAACTCTCCCCCGTCACTAGTAATGCGGGCTCCAAGCTAGTATCGGTCTAGGTACTCAATAATGCCCTTTCCCATATAAGGGTAGAGTGGTTGCGCGTGTAAGGTTGGAATAACAGTCGCAACTCCGACCAATCCGTTTTGGAAAACACCACACACTTTCCTTGGCACACCAGTTCGTCATCAAGTGGTCACCCATCTCATCATCTCCCTCGGGCATAAGTGGCACCCGATGGGGTTTTCAAAAGTCGTTTTGAAAATATTTTGTCTCCATCACCATGCATATCCCTGTCCCTTTTTGCGTAGCACTACTTAGCATCCTATCTACTCCCACCGGCATAACCCTCATAAGAAGGTAGGGCCATGCACAATGCAAGTATCAACGAGAGAATAACGGATGCAACCAACCCACGTGGTTCACCTTCTCACCATGATTCCGAAGCAACAACAATAAGGAGCTATATATGACATGCATGTAAAGGGGTTTCATAGTCATGGTCAAAGGGTTGCTTGCCTTGGTTGGCTTGATCTTCAAAGTCTTCAGGCCCTGCTCCTCCTTCCTCCTCAGCTACCTCGTCAAATACGGGATCTAACATCGCAAGAAAACAACGGGAAAATAAGACAATAATAAAAATAGAAAAGTCAAAGTACTCAGAAAAATGTCAACTTATTTTTGTAAAATACTAGGAGGAAAGCTAGGAAGGGGACAATTCTTGGTTTTGGTTCTGGAGTAGCAGAATAGGAGATATGGATTTTCAAAGGCATATTTAAATGCTAAAAATCACATTTAAATATTTATAGTGAAGAAAAGGTTGTTGGATTAGAATGAAAGTTGCACCATTAAATAGGTTGCAATATTCTAGGAATTTAGAAATTGGAATTAATTCATTTGGATAAATATTTGGCTCTGTGGAATTTTTGGAAAGAAGACAGAAAAAGAAAAAGAAAAATGGCGCTGTACCACTGGGCCAAAGAGGCCACGGCAGCAGCAGGCCCAGAGGGGAAAACCAGTCCACGCGGCCGCCACGTCGAAGGCGTAAAGGCGAAACACGCCTTCAGCCGACGGCGGACCGGTGCGCGCGCGCATGTTTTAAACTTGATGGGTGGATCCCACCCGCCAGGGCGTGAGGCTGACGGGCCGGCCCCACGGCCGCCGTCGTCTACCTCCGGCCAGAGGCGACGGCGAGCTTGCCGGCGGCGATACAAGGCACGGGAAGGGATGTGGGTGCTACCGTTGGATTCAGGGTGGAGTCGCCGTTCGGGTGGTGCTGGAGACGGTCGCCGGAGCAGCCTGGTTCGCCGGCGACGAGGTCACGCGGCGGAGTTGCTTCGGGCGTCGACGACTCCGGCCGTTTCCGGCTGCAAAAAGAGGGGGAAAGAGAGGGGAAATGGTCAGCGTGGTCGCGCGGTTCCAGATCGAGAAGGAACGGAGGCGGAGGAGGCCTGTACCGCGCGAACGCCGACGAGCCGAGGCGGCGGAGCTTGAGCTCGATCTCGAGCTTGGGCGGCTCTGGGGAGGAAAGAGTGGTGCGGGAGGTCGATTAGGAGTGTGGAGGAGCGACAGGGAGGGAGAGAGAGGCTCGGGGTCGCCTTATATAGGCTGGCCGAGGTTCACCGTAGGCGTGGCCTACGGGTGCCCGCGGGATCGGCTCGGGTGGCCGTTGGAGAGGGAATGGAGTTGTCTACGGCGTTCGTGGGGGTGGAGTAGGGCGCCATGGAGAAGGAGAGAGAGCGGGGAGAGGCTCTGGCACTCGCGCGTGTGAGGCCGGGCATTGGCCGAGCCGGCGGGCGCTGTCCACGCTGCCGCAGGAGGTGAGAGAGGAGAGACAAGGGGCCTGCGGTGGCGTGTCGCGGACGTCGAGGGCATCGGCCGCACGCTGGGGTAGCACGAGGTGGTCGGGGACGCAGGCGTCAACGGTCGAGGCGCGATGGCGTGCTCCAGAGCGCGACTTTGGCCAGCATCCGCGGCTTTCCCGCGTCGAGCGCGCGTCCACTTGTGTCTGGGAGCTATAGTGGGTGTGGGCAAAACTAGGAAAGCGCCTAGGATGCTCTAGAGGGCCGAGGGGAGAGAGAGAGGCTATGAGAGAGAGAGGAAACTGTTGTCCAGAGAAGACAAATGAGGTTTCCCCCTCCTTCCTCATTGCTTCCTCGGGTAGAAAAGCATCCAAGTTACAGAGGGGAACGAGGAGGGGTTGTGGTAAAAAGATAGGCTCAAGGAGATTAGTGGAAGTGGCCAAAATAGGCATTTTAATTATCTGCCAGAAGGTGTTTGATGGTGGTTTGGGCAAGCTAATGACTTCCACTGGCCTTGGTACTCCATAGGGTGAAATGTCACATATAATTAGGGCCTTCCACCCATTTTGAGCTTATAAGGACAAAGTTGCCAATGTAACTCTTGCAAACCCTAGAAATGGGCAGGAATGGATTTGTGTAGATCCAGTGGAATAGATCACTTCTCCTTGATGCACCACTTGGTGTGGTGGCCTTATTTGGTCATGTGATCAGGCTCACAAAAGTTGGGGTCATGGAGAAAAAGTTGGTAGTACAAAGTAGTTCAAATTTGATTCTGGTCAGAGAGGGTTTTGAGGCATTTTGACCAAGATTTCTTCCTCTCCAACCTGTGCCATTTGGTATAGATGCATCATTGGACCATTGGAGCATGTTCACCAAGTTTGAGAACATTTGGACATATTTGGCAATGTAAAGTTGCTCAAACTTCAGAATGGACAGAAATGGTTTTGAGGGGTTTTGATGATGTTATCCTATTCTCCAAGTCATGAGACTTGGCAAGATCATCTAGTATGTCATATGTGACATGATAGAATTTTCTTGGAATTTTTGGAGAATAATTCCTTTGTAAATATTTCAAAAGCTTGAAATATGCAGGAAGGGTTTTAGAGGGATTTGACCAATATTTTGAACATGACCATGTGTTGAAACTCTTATATATGGAAAATATATGTCCACTGAGTCTCCCTAATCTTTGTCAAATATTTTTAAAACAATAAAATAATTTTTCCTATTAAAGACCATTTCTGGCCTTAAGAAAAGGCTTTTAAATAAAATAGTAAAACAACTTTTAAAATTATATTTTTGTGGTTTCTGGGTATCCTATATCTAATAGGAGTCAAATATATTTTTGGAAAGATTTTTACTACCCTTAATCAAGTACTTGCAGTGCAAACCTCAATTCAGGGGTTTTTGGAAAACTAAATTTAGAAAATACTTTCTGGCCAAATTATTTTTGTAAGAAAACTCTATATTGCACTATACACATGGCATGGTCATTGGGCAGGAGTTTGGGGCAAGGAGATGAAATATAGAGGGTAGAGTAGTTGACTTTAAGAAGCACTTGAAAAGAAGCACAGAGAGAGAACCAACTCCAAATAAAAGCCAAATAATGCAAAAAGTTTTTGTTGGTCCAAATTTTCATGCTTTATTAATGAAAATGAAATGTTACAAAATGCAGGGTGTGACAACTTTCCGAGGAAACAACCTCAAGTTCACAGTATAAATTCTATTGGAAAAATTCCATCGATTATTATTGGAGGTTTCGAATTTCCTGTTCCTACTGTCAAGAAGAAATATGATATTTTTATTATTGGAGCTGTACATATCCCCGCAGAGGTAACCTAGTGTTATTCGAGATTTCTCCGGTTCCATGTTATTCGGAATGAGTTTGTTAACAAGACTTGATCAACCTTGTTAGTGGATTCCTTTTGATGAGCATGAGATGGATGAAGTTAGAAAGCACAACCTTCTGTATCCTCTTTTTACTTTCAGTTATTTAGAATAAATAAAGCAAAATTAGTATTTTACATACATTTTCTCAATTATCCTTGCAATAAAAAATACCCGAAAATAAAAGTTCTCCAAATGCCCTGAAAATGAAATATGATTTTTTTCTAGAATATTTGAGAATATCTGGCACTGAGAACACAATCGGGGGCACCTGGCCAAGAGGGTCCAGGGCGCGCCCACCCCCCTGCCTCATGGGCCCCTGGTGGCCCCCTCCACTTATTCCTGCACCCATGCACTTCTTCTTCCTCCCAAAAAAATACCAACCAGCTCAAGCACGAGTTCTAGCTCATCTTGCTGCCATTTTTGATCTCCTAGCTCAAAGCTCCATTCACAAAACTGCTTTGGGGGATTTTTTTTGGTATGTGACTCCTCCAATGGTCCAATTAGTTACTGTTCTGGTGCTTTATTCATTGCAAATTTTTGCTGCCTAGGTGACCCCATTCTTGAGCTTGCATGTCAAATTTATTTGGTCCCAAGTAGTTATAATGCATGATATAGTCTCTAGGCACTTGTGGGAGTAGGTTCTATCAAGTTTGTTGAGTTTGGTTCACTTTTATTTTGAGTTACTAAAAATTTCAGAAATTTTCAGAAAATGATGAAGAGATTTTTGAGGGGCTCTTCGAGCCGAAGCTCGAATGATAGGCAAAGTGAAGAGAATAAAAAGCCGAAATTTAATCTCCCTCGCACCACGGAGGTTCGGCCGTGTGAATGGCCTTGTGATGAGTTCTTGAGAGCAGCCGGGATTCATGATGATTTTTATCATTTGGCTGAGAATGCAGGCCTCACCGACTTCCTCCACGACCAGCTCGATCAGTATCTCCTACTCACTAATACTTTCGTGCAATTTTTTTACTTTCATGTTAAGAAATCCCCACCTTCAGTGGAGTTTCATTTATATGATGAGGTTAAGGAGATGTCACTATGTGATTTTTGTGCGGTTTGCAAGGTACCCTTCGAGGGCAACATAGAGGAACCACATCGTACTTATGTGGTTGGATTTATTGATACAATTGTTTTAGGGGAAACGAGGAATGTTTCCGATGCAAGAATTACTAGCACACACTTTCTTGTTCTTCGTTACTTTGCAATATTTGCTAGTAGATGCTTAATTGGTCGCGAGAACTATGGAAACTTTAATGCCCCTGATATTGTTATTTCGTGCCATGCTTTGTTTCGCGATAACACTTTTAGTTTAGATGCTATTATTGCTAAATGGTTAAGTCTGAACCGTACAAAGGGCCCCATCTTTGGAGGCATCTTTGCTTCACGCCTTGCTAAACACTTTAGGATACCTATTAGGCATTATGAGAAAGAGGAAAAGTTACTGCCCCCTATTTTTCTAGATTATAAGAGTATGGTAGCACATGAATTTATTGTTAAAAATAAAGAGATGATACTTAAGTATAATTTGAGATTTAATAAAACTCACAGTGAGACTATTATCTTGCCTGCACCCTCTTTGTTTGATTTATCTTCAGGAACGTACCTCATCTTGCCGGAGACTGTTTACGCATATCGGAGCTAGACACTAGCTCGAGAGCCTGAGCCGGAACCACCACTTGACCCTTATCGACAGTCCTTTTATCAGTGGGATCCGGAGGATATCGCCAGACAGTGGCATTCGGATGACACTCCTCAGTACACCGGAGAGAGTAGCTCTAATCCATGGGCATAGACCAACTAAGGCCAAAAGCCTAAGCTTGGGGGAGTACGTATTTCTCACCGACATTACATTCATGTTCACACACTCATTCTAATTCTCGGTGCGCATACTTTTTCATTGTACTATCCATGCTAGTTTATTTTCCTGTTTTTAGCTTTCTTCTTGTGTGTTTGAATAACCTTAAGAGAAAAACCAAAAAAATTAGTTGTAGCTTTTAGCTAGTTTACTTTCCATGCCTATAGTAGTAGTAATTAAAAGAAAACCCAAAAAGATTTCTCGTTCTTCTTTTGCTTGTAGGAAGTTTTCCCATGTAAATAGTTCTATTTCTTTTCTTTTCTTTGGGGGTCGAGAGGAGAAGACCATGATGAAAATGTTGAGTGGCTCTCATATGCATTATTGTTGATTTAACCAAGAGCCCATATTACCTTGTCTTCTCCCTTGAATTGAATGCTTGTAGATTCCAGCTTAGTCCAATGCAAGTGCACTATTATTATTATCCACACCGTTCGGTCGTGCAAGTGGAAGGCAATAATGATGATATATGATGAAATGATTGAGATGAGAGAAGCCGGTATGAACTCGACCTATCTTGTTTTTGTAAATATGATTAGTTCATCGTTCCTGATTCAGCCTATTATGAATAAACATGTTTGCAATGACAATTAGAGATTATAGTTTCTTATGCCATGCTTAATTAGCTAAGAGTTTATAATGGTCTACCTTGCGTGCCAACATGCTATTAAAATGGTTGTGATGTGGTATCCTTGTTCGAATGATTCGAGTGACTTGACTTGGCACATGTTCACGCATGTAGTTGAAACAAAATCAACATAGCCTCCACGATATTTATGTTTATGGTGGATTATATCCTACTCATGCTTGCACTCAATGTCTATTAATTTTGATGCATGTTCATGACTATTGTCGCTCTCTAGTTGGTCGCTTCCCAGTCTCTTTCTAGCCTTCATTTGCACTAAGCGGGAATACTGCTTGTGCATCCAAAATTTATAAACCCCAAAATTATACCATATGAGTCCACCATACCTTCCTATATGCGGTATCTACATGCCTTTCCAAGTAAATTTGTATGTGCCAAACTCCAAACCTTCAAATGAAATTCTGTTTTGTATGCTCGAAAACTCATGTATCAACTAGGGCTATCTGTATCTTCCATGCTAGGCGGGTTATTCTCAAGAGGAGTGGACTCCACTCCTCATTCACGAGAAAATGGCTGGTCACCGGGATGCCTGATACGTCTCCAACGTATCTATAATTTTTGATTGTTCCATGCTATTATATTTTCCATCTAGGATGTTTTATATGCATTTATATGCTATTTGATATCATTTTTGGGACTAGCCTATTAACCTAGAGCCCAATGCCAGTTTCTGTTTTTTTCCTTGTTTTTGAGTTTTACAGAAAAGGAATACCAAACGGAGTCCAATTGACATGCCAATTTTTGACGATTTTTTATGGACCAAAAGAAGCCCCGGAGTAAAAGAGTTGGGCCAAAAGAGTCCCAAACCGTTCACGAGGGTGGAGGGTGAGCCCTACCCCCTGGGCGCGCCCCCTGCCTCGTGGATGACTCGGAGACCCCCTTGACGTGAGACCGACGCCAAAAATTCCTATAAATACCCAAACCTCCAGAAAATAACCTAGATCGGGAGTTCCGCCGCCGCAAGCCTCTGTAGCCACCAAAAACCAATGGGGACCCTGTTCCGGCACCTTGCCTGAGGGGGATCCCTCACCAGTGGCTATCTTCATCATCCCGGCGCTCTCCATGACAAGGAGGGAGTAGTTCACCCTCAGGGCTGAGGGTATGTACCAGTAGCTATGTGTTTGATCTCTCTCTCTCTCTTGTGTTCTTGAGGTGATACGATCTTGATGTATCATGAGATTTGCTATTATAGTTGGATCTTATGATGTTTCTCCCCCTCTACTCTCTTGTGATCAATTGAGTTTTCCCCGTGAAGTTGTCTTGTCGGATTGAGTCTTTAAGGATTCGAGAACACTTGATGTATGTCTTGCGTGGGATACCCGTGGTGACAATGGGGTATTATATTGATTCACTTGATGTATGTTTTGGTGATCAACTTGCGGGTTCCGTGACCTTGGGAATCTATGCATAGGGGTTGGCACATGTTTTCGTCTTGACTTTCCGGTAGAAACTTTGGGGCACTCTTTTAAGTACTTTGTGTTGGTTGAATAGATGAATCTGAGATTGTGTGATGCATATCATATAATCATGCCCATGGATACTTGAGGTGACATTGGAGTATCTTGGTGACATTAGGGTTTTGGTTGACTTGTGTCTTAAGGTGTTATTCTAGTATGAACTCTATGATAGATCGAACGGAAAGAATAGCTTCATGTTATTTTACTACGGACTCTTAAATATATCGATCAGAAAGGATAACTTTGAGGTGGTTTCGTACCCTACAATAATCTCTTCGTTTGTTCTCCGCTATTAGTGACTTTGGAGTGACTCTTTGTTGCATGTTGAGGGATAGTTATATGATCCAATTATGTTATTATTGTTGAGAGAACTTGCAGTAGTGAAAGTATGAACCCTAGGCCTTATTTCCTAGCATTGCAATACCGTTTGTGCTCACTTTTATCATTAGTTACCTTGCTATTTTTACAATCTCATATTACAAAAACCTATATCTACCATCCATATTGCACTTGTATCACCATTTCTTCGCTGAACTAGTGCACCTATACAATTTACCATTGTATTGGGTGTGTTGGGGACACAAGAGACTCTTCGTTATTTGGTTGCAGGGTTGTCTGAGAGAGACCATATTCATCCTACGCCTCCCACGGATTGATAAACCTTAGTTCATCCACTTGAGGGAAATTTTCTACTGTCCTACAAACCTCTGCACTTGGAGGTCCAACAACGCCTACAAGAAGAAGGTTGTGTAGTAGACATCAAGATCTTTTCTGGCGCCGTTGCCGGGGAGGTGAGTGCTTGAAGGTATATCTTTAGATCTTGCAATCGGATCTTTTTGTTTCTTGTTTTAAGACTAGTTTAGTCTATAAAAGAAAATTACAAAAAAATGGAATTGATTTTGCCTCATGCTCTTCATCTTTTTAATATCTTTCGTGAGAATGATGGAAAGGAAAAGTGTGCTCGTGCTAGAAGAAGAAGTCTATAAAATGTTTGGTACTAAATCTTTGAATGATGAGCATGATTGCAATGTTGTCAGTATGAACTCTTTGAATATCCATATTACTAATTATGATTGCACTAGTCATGATGAAAATGTCTCTTATAAGCATGTCAACTTTTGTGGAATACATAGAGCTTGCAAGTACACACCGAATAGGGAAGATAGATTTTTCAAGAGGCATAAGTATTTAGAAACTAAATGGTTGCAAGAAAGGCTAGATTGTGCTGAAAGATTCAATATTTATCACCATCCTTGTGAACTTTGCAATGAACGTGGTCATTTAAATCTCCAATGCAAATTGTTTCATGATCTAATCGTGTCCGAAAATTGTGATAACTTGATTACCCTTGAGCATCATAAAGAGCTTAGTCTTATTTTGGGGTATGAAGAAATGAGGTTTCTTGATTTTGATCTAGAGGAAATTTATATGTATTGTGTGGTGAATTACATTGAAAATCCTTATATTGACAATTACATAAAGAAAAGAAAGCAAATATAAGATGAAGAGAATACAAATGAAAGGGAAGAGACTTCCCAATATCCTCCTATTATTTTTTATGATGAATCACGTAACGAGGAGGAGCTTTCTATTCAACCAATCTCATTAATAAGGAGCTCAAAAAGGAGGGTTAAACCAATACAAGATGTGAAGAAGAAAATGAAAAGACAGAGAAGCAAAGGTAGAAAGGTATCCCTCCCAAATGATGTTGCTCCTATTACTCATTGTGATGATGATAATTGCTATACTATTGGTGCTATCCATACTATTAATGATGAGAGTGATTATTCTTATGATATGAAAAAGTCCCAAGCTTGGGGATGCTATGTTTGATGAGAATGACATGTTTGAGAATATATTTTCTGCAATTAATGTTTGTCCCAAGCTTGGGGATGCTACGTTTAATGAAGATGATATTTTTAGCCTCCCAAGTTTTGATGAGCAAACTTATTATGATGATAGCATGCCTCCTATTTATGATGGTTATATTGATGAAAGTGGGTTTGGAAGAGTGTCAACTTTAGGAAGTAATGATCCCACTATTTTGGAGGGTGTTTAATATTATAATAGTTATGAAAGTGGATTTGGAGTGGTCATGACTTTATTTAGTGATGAATCCACTATTTTGGAAGAGGTTTCAATTGATTATGATGAGAACAAAGTTGCTACTTATGATGATTATTGTGGTCAAACTTATGCTATAAAAAGTAGTGATGATTATATTTATAAAACTTGTCATGATTATGATTACCCTTTTTCTGAACATTACTCTTTTAATATGGAAACAATTTATAGTATTCGAGTCTCTTATGATACTCCCACTATTCTGAATAAGAAGAATTTTGCTTATGTGGAGAGTAGTAAATTTTATATGCAAGTAGATCATGAAAAGAATGCTTTAGCTGCTGGTTACATTGTTGAATTCATTCATGATGCTACTGAAAATTATTATGAGGGAGGAATTTATGCTTGTAGGAATTGCAATAATATCAAGTTTCCTCTCTATGTGTTGAAAATCTTGAAGCTATGCTTGTTTTACCTTCCTATGTTAGTTAATTCTTGTTCCCATAAGTTTGATAACAAAATCCCTATGCAAGGGAAGTGGGTTAGGCTTAAATGTGCTAGTCATATGCTTCATGATGCTCCCGTTATGTTTCAATTCTTATCTTTTATGTGAGCATCATTGTCATCATCATGCCTAGCTAGAAAGGCATTAAAGAAAAGCGCTTGTTGGGAGACAACCCAATATTTACCCTTACTATTTTTGTGTGTCCACATGATTATGCTACTGTAGTAATCATGTTTTATAGCTTTTGTTTCAATAAAGTGCCAAGTAAGACCTTTAGGATAGCTTACGGTGATAGTTGTGTTGATCCTGCTGAAAATCAGAAACTTTTGCGACCAGTATATTAGTTTTGGTAATTCACAGAAACATGATTTTGATCTGATTATTTTTTCTATGGATTGGTACACCAATTTATCAGCTTTCCTAATTTGGTAGGATTTTTGGATTTAGAGAAGTATTCCAGAGTTACATATTAATACAGACTGTTCTGTTTTTGATAGATTCTGTTTTCTATGTGTTGTTTGCTTATTTTGATGAATCTATGAGTAGTATCGGAGGGTATGAACCATAGATAAGTTGGAATACAGTAGATATTAAACCAATATGAATTAGAATGAGTTCACAACAGTAACAAAAGTGGTGATTTATTTTCTTATACTAACGGAGCTTACGAGTTTTCTGTTGAGTTTTGTGTTGTGAAGTTTTCAAGTTTTGGGTAAAGATTCGATGGAATATGGAATAAGGATTGGAAAGAGCCTAAGATTGGGGATTCCCAAGGCACCCCAAGGTAATATTCAAGGAGAACCAAGAGCCTAAGCTTGGGGATGCCCCGGAAGGCATCCCCTCTTTCGTCTTCGTCTATCGGTAACTTTACTTGGAGCTATATTTTTATTCACCACATGATATGTGTTTTGCTTGGAGCGTCTTGTATGATATGAGTATTTGATTTTTAGTTTACCACAATCATCCTTGCTGTATACACCTTCTGGGAGAGACACCCATGAATCGGAATTTAATAGAATACTCTATGTGCTTCACTTATATCTTTTGAGCTAGGCAATTTTGCTCTAGTGCTTCACTTATATATTTTTAGAGCACGGTGGTGGTTTTATTTTGTAGAAATTATTGATCTCTCATGCTTCACTTATATTATTTTGATAGTCTTTTAGAACAGCATGGTATTTTCTATGGTTATAAAATTGGTCCTAATATGATGGGCATCCAAGTTGTGTATAATAAAAACTAACATAGAAAGTGAATTGAATACTATGATCAATTTGATGCTTGATAATTGTTTTGAGATATAAAGGTGGTAATGTTAGAGTCATGCTAGTTGGTTAATTATGAAATTGATAAATACTTGTGTTAAAGTTGGCAAGTCCCGTAGCATGCACGTATGGTAGAAGTTGTGTAACAAATTTGTTGCATGGGGTGCTCTTTTGATTCCCTTCCTTATGTGTGGAGGTCGGGATCGCGCGATGGTTAACTCCTACCAACCCTTCCCCTAGGAGCATGCGTAGTAGTACTTTGCTTCGAGGGCTAATAACTTTTGCAATAAGTATATGAGTTCTTTATGACTAATGTGAGTCCATGGATTATACGCACTCTTACCCTTCCATCATTGCTAGCCTCTATGGTATCGTGCATTGCCCTTTCTCACCTTGAGAGTTGGTGCAAACTTCGCCGGTGCATCCAAACCACATGATACGATACGCTCTATCACACATAAACCTATTTATATCTTCCTCAAAACAGCCACCATACCTACCTATTATGGCATTTCCATAGCCATTCCGAGATATATTGCCATGCAACTTTCCACCGTTCCGTTTATTATGACATGCTCCATAATTGTCATATTGCTTTTGCATGATCATGTAGTTGGCATCGTATTTGTGGCAAAGCCACCATGCATAATTTTTCATACATGTCGCTCTTGATTCATTGCCCATCCCGGTGCACTGCCGGAGGCATTCATATAGAGTCATATCTTGTTCTAGTATCGAGTTGTAATCCATGAGTTGTAAGTAAATAGAAGTGTGATGATCATCATTATTAGAGCATTGCCCCCCCCCCCCAAAAAAAGGAGAAAGGCCAAATAAGAAAAGGCCAAATAAGAAAAGAAAGGCCAAATAAAAAAAAGGAAGGCCCAAAAAAAATAGGGGGACAATGTTACTATCCTTTTCCACACTTGTGCTTCAAAGTAGCACCATGATCTTTTTATGATAGAGAGTCTCTTATGTTGTCACTTTCATATACTAGTGGGAATTTTTCATTATAGAACTTGGCTTGTATATTCCAACGATGGGCTTCCTCAAAAATGCCCTAGGTCTTCGTGAGCAAGCAAGTTGGATGCACACCCACTTAGTTTCTTTTGTTGAGCTTTCATACATTTATAGATCTAGCGCATCCGTTGCATGGCAATCCCTACTCCTCATGTTGACATCAATTGATGGGCATCTCCATAGCCCATTGATTAGCCTCATCAATGTGAGACTTTGTCCTTTTTTTGCCTTATTCACACAACCTCCATCAACATATTCTATTCCACCCATAGTGTTATACCTATCGCTTACGCTCATGTATTGCGTGAGGGTTGAAAAAGGTGAAGCGCGTTAAAAAGTATGAACCAATTGCTTGGCTGAAACCGAGGTTGTGCATGATGGGAGCATTTTGTGTGAAGAAAATGAAGCATAGCCTAACTATATGATTTTGTAGGGATAAGCTTTCTTTGGCTATGTTATTTTGATAAGACATGATTACTTGTTAGTATGCTTGAAGTATTACTATCTTTATGTCAATGTGAACTTTTATCTTGAATCATTTGGATCTAAACATTCATGCCACAATAAATAAAATTACATTGAGAAATATGCTAGGTAGCATTCCACATCAAAAATTCTGTCTTTATCATTTACCTACTCGAGGATGAGCAGGAATTAAGCTTGGGGATGCTTGATACGTCCCCAACATATCTATAATTTTTGATTGTTCCATGCTATTATATTATCCATCTAGGATGTTTTATATGCATTTATATGTTATTTTATATGATTTTTGGAACTAACCTATTAACCTAGAGCCCAGTGCCAGTTTTTGTTTTTTCCTTGTTTTTGAGTTTTACAGAAAAGGAATACCAAACGGAGTCCAGTTGACGTGCCAATTTTGACGATTTTTTATGGACCAAAATAAGCCCCGGGAGTAAAAGAGTTGGGCCAGAAGAGTCCCGGGCCATTCACGAGGGTGGAGGGCGAGCCCTACCCCCCTGGGCGCGCCCCCTGCCTCGTGGACGACTCGGAGACCCCATTGACGTGAGACCGATGCCAAAAATTCCTATAAATACCCAAACCTCCAGAAAATAACCTAGATCGGGAGTTCCACCGTCGCAAGCCTCTGTAGCCACCAAAAACCAATCAGGACCCTATTCGGGCCCCCTGCCAGATAGGGGATCCCTCAACGGTGGCCATCTCCATCATCTCGGCGCTCTCCATGATGAGGAGGGAGTAGTTCACCCTCGAGGCTGAGGGTATGTACCAGTAGCTATGTGTTTAATTTCTCTCTCTCTCTCTCTCTCGTGTTCTTGAGGTGATACGATATTGATGTATCGCGAGCTTTGCTATTATAGTTGTATCTTATGATGTTTCTCCCCCTCTACTCTCTTGTGATGAATTGAGCTTTCCCCTTGAAGTTGTCTTGTCAGATTGAGTCTGTAAGGATTTGAGAACACTTGATGTATGTCTTGCGTGGGATACCCGTGGTGACAATGGGGTATTCTATTGATTCACTTGATGTATGTTTTGGTGATCAACTTGCGGGTTCTGTGACCTTGGGAATCTATGCATAGGGGTTGGCACACGTTTTCGTCTTGACTTTCCGGTAGAAACTTTGGGGCACTCTTTGAAGTACTTTGTGTTGGTTGAATAGATGAATCTAAGATTGTGTGATGCATATCGTATAATCATGCCCACAGATACTTGAGGTGACATTGGAGTATCTAGGTGACATTAGGGTTTTGGTTGATTTGTGTCTTAAGGTGTTATTCTAGTACGAACTCTATGATAGATCGAACGGAAAGAATAGCTTCATGTTATTTTACTACGGACTCTTGAATAGATCGATCAGAAAGGATAACTTTGAGGTGGTTTCATACCCTACAATAATCTCTTCGTTTGTTCTCTGCTATTAGTGACTTTGGCATGACTCTTTGTTGCATGTTGAGGGATAGTTATATGATCCAATTATGTTATTATTGTTGAGAGAACTTGCACTAGTGAAAGTATGAACCCTAGGCCTTGTTTCCTAGCATTGCAATACCGTTTGTGCTCACTTTTATCATTAGTTACCTTGCTGTTTTTATAATTTCATATTACAAAAACCTATATCTACCATCCATATTGCACTTCTATCACCATCTCTTCACCGAACTAGTGCACCTATACAATTTACCATTGTATTGGGTGTGTTGGGGACACAAGAGACTCTTTGTTATTTGGTTGCATGGTTGTTTGAGAGAGACCATTTCATCCTACGCCTCCCACGGATTGATAAACTTTAGGTCATCTACTTGAGGGAAATTTGCTATTGTCCTACAAACCTCTACACTTGCAGGCCCAACAACGTCTACAAGAAGAAGGTTGTGTAGTAGACATCAATGCCCAGTCCCATGCTCAAATCAAATCAAAATAATTGCAAACAAAACTCCCCCAGGATTGTTGTTAGTTGGACGCACCCGTTGTTTCGGGCAAGCCATGGATTGATGATTGTTGGTGGAGGGGGAGTATAAACTTTACCATTATGTTTGGGAACCGCCTATAATGTGTGTAGCATGGAAGATATCATGATCTCTTGGTTGTTGTGTTGACAATGAAAGTATGCTGCTCAAAATATTATTTATCTCTATTTCAAAATCGAGCTTTGGCACCTCTACAAATCCCTGCTTCCCTCTGCGAAGGGCCTATCTATTTACTTTTATGTTGAGTCATATCCTCTTATTAAAAAGCACTAGCTAGAGAGCACTGCTATCATTTGCATGCATTACTATTAATTTATATCGAGTATGACTATGACTGGATCTCTTTTACCATGAATTACAATGTTTAGTCAGTCTTTGATCTTCAGGGATACTCTGCATTTATGCTTTGCGATCTCAGAAAGGGCTAGCGAGATACCATTTGTTATATCATATTATGATTGTTTTAACAAAGTGTTGTCATCCGAGATTTATTATTATTGCTCGCTAGTTGATTATTCCATTGATATGAGTAAACATGAGACCTAAATGTTATTGTGAATATAGTTAGTTCATAACCTTTGCTGAAAACTTGAATGATAGCTTTACATATTTGCAACAACAAGAGCAAACAGATTTTGTAAAAGTTTTTCTTTATCACTTTCAGTTAGTCATGTGAATTGCTTGAGGACAAGCAAAGGTATAAGCTTGGGGGAGTTGATACGTCTCCATCGTATCTACTTTTCCAAACACTTTTGCCCTTGTTTTGGACTCTAACTTGCATGATTTGAATGGAACTAACCCGAACTGACGCTGTTTTCAGCAGAACTGCCATGGTGTTATTTTTGTGCAGAAATATAAGTTCTCGGAATGACATGAAAATCCACGGAGCAACCTTTTGGAATTAACAAAAAATACTGACAAAAGAATCAAGACCAGGGGGCCCACACCCTGTCCACGAGGGTGGGGGATGTGCCCTACCCCCGGGCGCGCCCCTTGCCTCGTGTCCCCCTGAAGCTCCACCGACCTCAACTCCAACTCCATATATGCACGTTCGGGGAGAAAAAAAATCAAAGAGAAGGATTCATAGCCCTAAACTCTCTCGGGGGGCTGTTCGGGGCTCTGGAGAGGGGAATTCGTCGCCGTCGTCATCATCAACCTTCCTCCATCACCAATTTCATGATGCTCACCGCCATGTGTGAGTAATTCCATCGTAGGCTTGCTGGACGGTGATGGGTTGGATGAGATTTACCATGTAATCGAGTTAGTTTTCTTAGGGTTTGATCCCTAGTATCCATTATGTTCTAAGATTGATGTTGCTATGACTTTGCTATGCTTAATGCTTGTCACTAGGGACCTAGTGCCATGATTTCAGATCTGAACCTATTATGTTTTCACGAATATATGTGAGTTCTTGATCCTATCTTGCAAGTCTATAGTCACCTATTATGTGTTATGATCCGACAACCCCGAAGTGACAACAATCGGGACAACTCTCGGTGATGATCGTAGTTTGAGGAGTTCATGTATTCACTAAGTGTTAATGCTTTGGTCCGGTACTCTATTAAAAGGAGGCCTTAATATCCCTTAGTTTCCAATAGGACCCCGCTGCCACGGGAGGGTAGGACAAAAGATGTCATGCAAGTTCTTTTCCATAAGCACGTATGACTATATTAAGAATACATGCCTACATTACATTGATGAATTGGAGCTAGTTATGTGTCAGCCTATGTTATAACTATTACATGAGGAATCACATCCGACATATTAATCCATCACTGACCCAATGCCTACGAGCTTTTCACATATTGCTCTTTGCTTAGTTACTGTTACTTTTGCCACTGTTACCGTTACTTCCATACTACTTTGCTACTAAATACTTTGTTGGAGATATGAAGTTATCCAGGTGTGGTTGAATTGACAACTCAACTTATAATACTTGAGAATATTCTTTGGCTCCCCTTGGGTCGAATCAATAAATTTGGATTGAATACTCTACCCTCGAAAACTGTTGCGATCCCCTATACTTGTGGGTTATCAGCCGTTGCCGCCAGAGAGGCCCGGGTCCAGCTGGAGGTGGAGGAGAGGGTAGCGAAGGCGCGTGCTGAGTTGGCTGAGAGGCACCGCCTGGATCTGGAGCTGCTCGAGGCCGAGCTTCAGGGCTGGACCTGTGCCCTGAAGGCTAAGCTGCAGTCTGTGGAGCAGCATGAGAGCGCTGCCCGAAGAGCCCTGACTTCCTCCGAATCTGCCTTGAATTCTGCCTGCACCGAGATATCCTCTCTCCGGAAGCAAGTCGATGACACCGCCTTCCTTGTGAAGAAGGCTTCGAGTGAAAAGATCCGCCGCCTGACATTGGAATGTTAACATGGCTCCATGCTCCAAGGCCTGCGTGTCAAAGCCAACAATGCCTTGGGTGCTATTTGTGACGAGAGTGCTCCTCACCCCCACGAGAGTGACTATGCCAGCCATCTCAACTTCTTCACTGATATCGTGACCTACCTAGAAGATTAGGCTGCGAAAGCTCGCTAGCTTATTGACGAGAGGAGTCGGGTCCTCCTCGGGCGTGCACTCTCGCGCATCTTCAGCAACCTCCTGAACTTTGATTCCCACTTCGATTTCAGCATCGTGCTAGCCCCCGTGCCTGCGGCCACCCAAGTCAAGCTCGCCAAGTGGGTGGATGGCCATGTGGATGCCTTGGTGAAGGAGCTGACTCCTGAGGACGACACGGTCGTGCTCGCAGCCGAAGGAGCTGGCGCGGGCGGCAATGATGAGTACGATGGCAGCCGTGACACAAGCAGCGTGGATGGAAGTGACGCAGAAGGCGTGACTAGCTAGGCCCGTGTTTCTTTTCACTTTGACCTGTATGACAAAAACTTGAACACATTCTTGTGAGAGCATTTTGAAAAGGGGGTGCCCCTTATGATGTGCGAGACTGTGAAATGCTTTTGAAGTAGCGCCTGGAGCGGGACCCCGCAGGGCCGCGGGTCGCTGAGTGAGGTAGTTGTTTATGACTTATCTTTGGTTTCGTGGGTCTTCGAGTGAGACCTGGTGGCGGTGCTCCTTCTCCTAGGGCGAGCCTGCCACAAGCTCGCGAGGTCCTGTGCCTCTCGAGGGGCCTGCTGCCTGTTGTAGAGTGCCTCGTGAGGATTCGGCTGCTAGACCGTGGCGAGGTGGGTGCGCGGGGCGGCCGCACCCTTGTACCCCTAGGGGGAGCGATCAGGACCAGCGCGTGCACCGTACCCAGCCCCCGCTCGCGAGGCGCTTGAGGGCTGGGCAACAGTCACGAGCTCCAGAAAGAACACAAGAACTGAAGGCAAGAGAGCGACACAAAACGAGAAAACTCCCAACATTTTTATAAACGCACGAAAGACAAACTGCTTCAAGAAGTCGATGAGCAAGTACAGAAAGGAGGCAAAAGCAAATGGCCGCGTCCGACATCTAGCTAGTCTTCAAGTCTTCTCACCAGCGCGGAGCTAGGTGCTTCCACTGGCTGGGCATAGTCATTGTGGACAGTGTCGACGGCCAGCGCAGAGCATGGTGCTTCCACTAGGTTGTGGGCGGGAGCCCCCGTGTGGCCCCAGGGCGGCACTCAAGAGACTCTGGGGCGTGTACAGCACCACCCATTATTTCGTGAGAGTGTCACGAGCGGAGACCTTCACAGGCCGGAGCCTTGCTTCATGTCGCCCGACGAGGACCCCGCCGTGCGCCACCCCTGACCACCGCTGGGGAGACCGGAAACCAGGACAAGACCAAGGGGCCAGGGGGACGCTGGCGGCATCCTCGGCGACCGCAGGCCCCCCATCGGGAAGAAGGGCTCGCCGGCGCCTTCCCCGATGGGGAACCTACCTCCAGGCAGGGCCCTGCTCTGTGCAGCACGAGGAGGGCCCTGCCGACGGGCTTCCCCCATGCTTCTCCCAACGTCCTTCGCGCTCCTGCGGGGGATCCGTCGTCCTAAGAGTCCTGGTGGTAGTTGCACCCTAGTTCACCTGCGATCCATGGTCAGCGTAAGCATGCTCCTGCGGCATTAGCTGTACCTAGAGCCAGTCCCCGTTGGAGATGTTGGCGGGGCTTGGTGGCGGCTCGAAGGAGAGCTCAGCCACGTGTATATCCAGCGCCCAGCCTGGCGCGGGGGATCGGCTGGGGCCCTCTCCAAGCACGTGCCTTGGATCCATCGCGACGGGGACGTAGGCTTCCGGGTTGGCCGCACCAGAAGCGCCGCCCGGCTGCCGCACGTTCCTGCCTTCTTCAGTCTCCCTCTGGTCGTGTCGGCCATGGGACGATACTCCAGCGCGGCCCCTGGTGATGTTGCCTGAAGCAGCCTCGCGCTGTGGTAGCATGTTCGGAGGGGTGCGGGCTGTTCCGCGGGGCTGCTTGGCGCCGAGAGGCTCTCCAGGGGCCCTAGGAGGGGCGCATGGTTGTGTCGGGGATGAGCCCGCGCCCTCACCACCGCCTGCAACGTGGATAGGGTGCAGAACGGCGCCGCCCCCTGCACGCCGCATCCAACAGCTCGGCGATCCATTCCAGCAGGGCGTCGCGACCACTTTCCAGCAGCCTACGCCATAAGAGCTCTTGGGCCACGATGACCGTTGCCCGCATGTTTGCTTGTTCCCTGCGCGTGTGTGGAGCGGTTGCTGCAACATAGCTCGCAGATTGCGCGGCAGCGAGGCTGTGGCGCGGTGCTAGTGGAGAAGGTTGCGCCACGCGCCCCCCACGGCCGGTCGCCCCCGGCGGAGCGCGGGCCGCGAGCAGAGCGGAGTGGAGGTCTTCCTCATCGGCGGGCGCTGCCGAGGAGGACTGGACGACCCAGTGCTCGACGTGCGCCCTCGGGGCGTTGGTGGAGCGGCGGAGGATTGGTCGACGGAAGAGAAGATCCGACGCACCCCTACCTGGCACGCCAAATGTTGGATTAAGGGATCCGCAAACCCTTGAGAGGTTCGAACTCTGGGGTGCGTGCGGAGATCTCAACCTACCCAGCATGCCTACTCACGATTCTCCTAAGCCTAGCGCGACGAGCTCAAAGAGACAAAGAGACACAACAGTTTATCCTGGTTCAGGCCACCTTGCAGTGTAATACCCTACTCCAGCATTTTGGTGAATTGCCTCGGAGGGCTAAGGATGAACTAGTACAGTGGATTAACTGGCCTCAGGAGGTGAGGTGTTCTTGAGCTCAAGGGAGCTGGTGTGGCGTGAGCTAGTTCGACTTGTCCTCCCTCTATGGTGGTGGCTAGTCCTATTTATAGTGGCCTTGGTCCTCTTCCCAAATGTTGGCGGGAAGGATCCCACAACCGCCGAATTTGAAAGGGGACAAGTAGTACAGCTTATCCTGACAAAAGTAGTCTTCGCCTGCGAAAAGGCTCTGGTCGTGGCGCTGCGGTGGGCTCGTCGATGATCTCCATCCTGCCGTCCCGGCGGTCTTGGTCTAGTTGCACCAGAATGGAAACCTTTGGCTGATTCCTCGGGACTCCGCGCCTGTGGCTTGCCTCCTTTGCACCAAAGAGGAAACCTGCGCTCTGCACCCGCTTGGCGCCCGCCTGGCCTTGGTCGTCATGGCTCATGTCAGCTGAGCCTCATGAGGTAAACCTTGCATAGAACTCTCTGCCCCTCGGGAGCCAGCCTAAGGAGGACGATCCCCTCGGGGGTCTTGATGTCGTCCGCCTTGCGAGGCTTGGCCCCTCGTGACTGTCTTGTGTTGTTGATGCTGAAGCTGGGCCGTACTAGGCCGTCGGTGGAGCCACGTGGTGGGCCGCAGGCAGGCAGGGCTGGATACCCCCATATCCAGGACGCTGACATAGTAAATCATTACAAATGAGCATGTAAAAACACATTAGTCCCGAGCATCATCTCACCATATAAAAAAGAAGTGGCAAGCTAATTTTCAAAATTTGATTCAAATCGACTTGGTAAGGTATACATGGATGCTCGTTCTCCCAAAATTTGAACGAACCGCTAAACACCCTCTGCTCGCTGGAATTAGCCCGAGCAAATAAATGGGAGATGCGAAATTACTGGCCTATGTGGGACACGCATCAATTGACCCGTTATACATTGAGGGTAGGTTCATAACTTCATCCAAGCGAGCCTTCTCCTCGGCCGAAATGACAGGTGCCGAATAATTCATAAACCATGGGTGGGAAAACACCCTCTCTCGATCGAAATGGCTCGCGCCAAATAATTCATAAACCATGGGCGGCAAAACACCCTCTCATCGTCCGAAATTGCTCGCAGCCACTAATTCAAAACAAACCCTCCTCACCCCAAATCGCTCGCGCCCACTATTTCGAAACACGCCCTCCTCGCCCGAAATCACTCGCGCCCATTATTTGGGAGAAGCAAAGTTACTCTACTATCCCAAGCCTAGAAGCCTAAAAGCTGGGGTAGAACCGTAACCCCCCCCCACACACACACATTTCAGACAAATGCATCTGTAAGACATGGTTCCCCCTCCCAATTCCCCATTCATACATCATGGGCGCCAAATCACCTTCTCCCTGGAAGCCCACTTCTCCCTAGCCGTGAAACCTCAGCCCCTCCTCCATGGCGCCCCCACCGCACCAAATTCCCTGCCGCCCTCCTCTCCAATGCCGGAGGCACTGTACGTTTGCCATCGTGCACTGGGCCATGTGCCTCTTACTCCATTCTGCCGGAGCTACCTGAACGATGACCGCGTGAATCGTATCGGAGCCGATTCACCCACGCTATTGTGCACGGCGCCAGAGCATCTCCAACTTCGAATGCGTCCAGGGCCCTGGCACTGCCTCCCCGTAGCTGTCGACTGTCGCGACATATCTACTTTCCTGCCACCGGGAGCCACTGCAACCGCACTGGCCTCACCGACTCGGCAGCTGGAGCTGCCTACTTCACCGGGTCGCAAGATAGGTCGTACACTCATCTTAAATCACTTTATTTAGGCGTCAGTCGTCTAAATTGTTAGTCTGGGTCAGTCGATTCCAATGGGAAGCGGCACCCCTCGAGGCGGCGGAGCTCCTAGGCTGTCGGTTGGCTGGTGTCTATCATAAGGGTGTGGGGGCACAAGTTCGCCACGGAAGCAGTGCTTAGGTGGATATCTTCGAGTTGCGTGGGTTGAAGGTACTGCCGTCGGCAGATCTGGATGATGACGAGTCTTTGTGGATTGGCCAGGGGCGGCGGAACCACGATAGTGCGATGGGACGGGGGTGGGGTTTTGGTCAGAGCTCACGCGGCCAGGGACGATGGAGGCAGGCTGCTCTGCTAGTGGCACTGGCGCGTCGGGGAAGATTCTGAACAGTGTCAGCCAAGAGGCACAAGATGGCCATCAAGCCATCTGGTGCAGATTGGACAGTACCAAAATAAAATAAAATTGTGTGACCCCAATTTAGTTTTCAGTCAACAGACATGTGACCACTCTCGTACCTTACTGTTGATCTCTTAGGGTATTTCTTCAGATCAGATATATGTGTCATTCTTAACATTTCTGCATATTCAGCCACACTGTCTTCCTTCTCACCGCAACTGCTCCAACAAGGGAAGCATACACCAGAAGGGAGCTATAGTCCCCACTCAACAGCCTGCATCGAATGTGCGTGCCCGACATGGACAGCCACAACAACTGCAGGGCCATCGACAAGTCAGCACATGATGCTCACTCCTATGGATGGCAGCCAGATAGGTTGTACCCTCATCTTACTTGTGTGCAATATTTATGGCTTTGTTATTCATCTAAGCATAGAAAATAGATTATCACATTTCACTGTATGTTCATGTTGATCTCTTAAGTCTTGTTCAAGAGTTAACGATGTTCCATAGTTTAGATAAGAGACTTGTTCTTTAGGTAACGATGTTCCATAGTTATCATCCATCAGCCAATGCTATCCAACAGGCTGGCTATTATACCACTTCTATTATTACCTATGTTGTTCTTTAATACTTTTTTCTGCCATCTAGTTAATCAAGAGTACAAATGATACATATTCTATAGCTTTCATTTGTGTTCTCCCTTTAATTTTTGAGACCTGATGCTGCTAGTTAAGCCTAGTCCTACTATTTATGTCGTCTCCTACAGGCACTCATTACATAAATCTAACCACTAGTTGTCTTCCATTCATGTTAGATATAATTGCACACACTGATATATCCACAAGAACCTCACGGAGCAATGTAACGACCAACAAACTTGACGTCAATGATACCCAATACGATGGAACATGTAAAGGTAGTTCTTTAGAAGACTTGTAGAAAGACGATGAATCCTATTCACCGCACAAGGTCCTTGCTCTAACTTGGCCCGTGATATGGGTACAACATGCATATAATGTCCTGGAGTGCATCTACTCTGTTGCAATGCCATGTGCTTAGCATGCTGATCATGAATGTAAATATGTCATGCCTTCCTGCTTTTCTGTACCTATTCCATTCATGATAACATGTTTTCAAATTCAAATACTGTCATTCTACTCTGTAGTAACTCCATCTGCTTAGTTTGGACATCATGCTTCTGAATATCTTATGCATTTTTATTCATCAGTATGTAATCCATCTGTCTACCATACCATGTTTTTTTCCATTGAAGTGTTGTTCTAGTGGTCTGTTGCAACGCCATCTTAGTTTCCCAATCATACATGCATATGTTGCCTTAGTGTTTTTCTATATGTATTCCGCTATCATACAGTTTTATATTCAACTAGTGTTTTTTACTCTATTGTCCTATCGTATCCCTAGCTCTTACGTCATACTCCCTCTGTCCGGATTGCATGTCGCAGAAATGGACAAAATGGATGTATCTAGAACTGAAATATGCCTAGACACATCCATTTATTTCTGGATGGAGGGAATACATGTCAATATGTCATGCATTTCTATTCTTCAGTACCTATTCCATCTCTCTGCCGTAGCATGTTTTATAACTCAAGCACCATTCTTCTATGTAAGGCATGCAAGGGGAAGAAGGCTATGTTAGAATCTGAAGGGTTACAAAGAAGGTCTTTGCAAAAGGTCCAAATGCCAGGAGATAGTAAACCAACTCTAGTGTTCGTAGATACTACTCCAGCATAGAGAAACCTAACTCCTACTGATAATAAGCAGATCCAAGTGGCCAACGAACTAGTTCGCTCCAGTCCAGCAAAAATATGTCAACTCCATTCTAAAAAGCGTGTGCGTATGCTCACATCACGAAATTTTATAGCATTCTGATCATATTTTCTACATGTTTCTTACCCATCTCTCTTTTAGAAAATAAGCTTAAAGGATAGAAGACTTTCTAAACTGGGATCGTGTTCGAGGAAAGTATCTTGCGGGAATTCTCTGTGCGCCAATGCTGATGTAAGTACCTATTGTATATCAATATTTTTACATCAGCATGTATTTTGTTAATCGGCGTGAATCCAACCTTTATCTGATCTAAACTTACTTGTAGCAAAATGTATAATTAAATGTGACAATGTTGATTTTTGTAAGGAAAACTTCCTAGTAGTTTTGCATACTGAGTTGCATGAGTGTATGATACGTCTCCAACGTATCTAGAATTTTTGATTGTTCCATGCTGTTATATTATCATTCTTGGATGTTTTACAATCATTTCAAAGCAACTTTATATCATTTTTTGGGACTAACCTATTGACATAGTGCCCAGTGCCAATTGCTGTTTTCTGCTTGTTTTTTACATCGCAGGAAATCAATATCAAACGGAGTCCAAACGCAATGAAACTTTTTTTGGATTTTTTCTAGACCAGAAGACACAATATGGGCCGAAGAAGTACTAGAGGGGTGCCCCAAGGGGTGCACAACCCACCACAGCCCGCCTGGGGGCCCAGGCGCGCCCAGGTGGTTATGCCCACCTCGGTGGCCTCCCGCACCGCCTCTTTGCTCTATAAATACCCCAATATTTTAGAAACCCTAGGAGAGTCGACAAAAATCAATTCCAGCTGCCACAAGTTCCAGAACCACCAGATCCAATCTAGACACCATCACGGAGGGGTTCATCATCCTCATTGGTGCTTCTCTGATGATGCGTGAGTAGTTCATTGTAGACCTACGGGTCCGTAGTTAGTAGCTAGATGGCTTCCTCTCTCTCTTTTGATTCTCAATACAATGGTCTATTGGAGATCTATTTGATGTAACTGTTTTTTGGTGTGTTTGTTGGGATCCGGTGAACATTGAGTTTATGACCAAATCTATGTTTTTATCCATGGAAGTTATTGGAGTCTTCTTTGATCTCTTATATGCATGATTGCTTATAGCCTCGTATTTCTTGTCCGATATTTGGGTTTTGGTTGGCCAACTCGATATATTTATCTTGCAATGGGAAGGGGTGCTTTGTGATGGGTTTGATCTTATGGTGCTTGATCCCAGTGATAAAAGGGGAACCGACACGTATGTATCGTTGCTATTAAGGATAACCATATGGGGTCTATTTCTACATAAATAGATCTTGTCTAGATCATGTCATCGTTCTTTTTGCATTACTCCATTTTCCCATGAACTTAATACACTAGATGCATGCTGGATAGCGGTCGATGTGTGGAGTAATAGTAGTAGATGCAGGCAGGAGTCGGTCCACTAATCTTGGACGTGATGCCTACATAATGATCATTTCCTGGATATCATCATGATTATTTGAAGTTCTATCAATTGCCCAATACTAATTTGTTTACCCACTGTTTGCTATTTTTCTCGGGAGAAGCCACTAGTGAAATCTACGGTCCTCGGGTCTCTTCTTTATTATATTTGCCTCCGCGATCTATTTTACTTGCTTTTATTTTCAGATCTATATTATCCAAACACCCAAAAATACCTCGCTGAATTTTATTTGCTTTTATTTGCATCTACCAATCTATCACAATTTTTATCCCATCTACTTGCCAATTTATGGCATCGTTGCCTGAAAGGGATTGAAAACCCCTTTAATACGTTGGGTTGCAAGTATTGTTATTTGTGTGCAAGTGCCATTCACGTAGTGTTGCATGGTTCTCCTACTGATTAGATAACCTTGGTCTCATCACCGAGGGAAATACCTACTGTTGGTGTGCTGCATCATCCCTTCCTCTTTGGGGAAACAGCGACGTAGTTCAAGCAGGCATCAGTGTACTATCTCATATCATGCACATTACAAAATTGTAGTGTTGTTCTGGTTGCCCAATCATTCATTGTGTCAATGTTTCTTTCCTATTACCTTACCTGGCTCATGATAGCTGTGCCATATTGTGTTAGTCTGGTGTAGGCTGGTGTGGTCTGGTTTCCCAAACGTTTGTTGTGTCAATGTTGCTTTTACTATTTATCTGACCTGGCCAATGATAGCAATGCTAGTGTGTTAATTTGGTGCAGGTTGCTGAAGATAAGAAGACAAACTCTGAAAATAGCAAGGCAACCCCATTGTTTCTTTCCAATAAATCTAGGCCATGTAATATGGCAATAACTCTTGATTAATATATTCAGTTCCCCTCCTAATTTATGTTATGATGCAGTGGTCGAGACACTATCCACTATCAATAATACAAGCCTGCCAAAATCGCCATTTGAATATGTTGAGTTTCCTCTATCTCGAATCCAACGGAAAAAATGTATGTTTGTGAACCAATTACTGGCTAAAGCAATTATGGAAACCATGGAGGAATCGGAGGTGCACATTCTTGTGCAACAACAACTGATCAATATTTTCAGAGATAGTGTAGCAAAGAAGGAAGAACTTTCTCACTTGCTTATGGGCGTCATCCGCGCTGAGGTTGCAGATTCTGAGGTTGTAGATTGTTAAGTTCTGTTCATTTATTTGCCCTGGCATCAATCTTTGATTGCCCAGAAGATGTAATTTCCTATAATATATGCTAGATATGCTACATTTTTCCTTGTATGTCGTACGTTTGCTTAGAGCGCCTCGCATTCCAGCTAACTGGTCACTAGGAAGCCAAAAAAGCAGTGAAATTATTAGTTAGCATGAACACTCGTGGGCACCATATGAAGGTCAGCGGCCCACTGCCCTTAATGGGCTTCCCTAATGGGCTCGCAGGGGCCAAAATTCTCATAGGCCTTTGATTGATCAATTTTGGTCCTGTTCATAATTGCTCGTCGTAATGCGCTCAAATTATAGCTGGGCTGGAATCGACTTTATCTAGTTGGGCCTACAGACATGTTCGAACTAAATTAATGGGACGTAACCAGGCCGAAAGCTCTGTTGGGATGCTATAATTGAAACGAGCCAACAATTAATACTTGGCCATATTACCTCCTGGGTCATTAAAAGGCTAACATCAAAGCGGGTAATAAGTGGGCCCATTCGATTTCACGGGCCGTTAACACGCCCATACTAAGGTCGGGCTATATACGGCCCAACTGTACTGTGGGCCTTTAGCAGGCCGGAAGAGAAAGCGGACTCGTACTAGATCATGAAGGACATGGGCCACTAAGAGGCTGAAAGTCAGGTTGGACTGTATATCGCCCAACTGTGTTGTGGGGCTTTAGCAGGCTGAAAGAGAAATCGAGCTGGTATTGGACCATGAAGAGCATGGGACGTTAAGAGGCCAAAACCCAGGTCTGACTACAAATGGCCCAACTCATTTATGGGCCGTCAACAGGTTGAAAGAGATACCGGGCTGGAAATTGGCCCAACACTTAAATGGGTCACTAAAAGGCCAAAAGACGTACATCCTAAAAATTGGCCAATCCCTTGAATGGGCTGTTAACAGGCTGAAACCACATCGGGCCAATTTTGAGCCCAAATATATATAGTGGGTTGTTAACGGGCTCGAACTGACAATGGGCTGCAATGGTATTAAATAGTTAACAGGCCATTGATGGGCCGAATTGGCACATCTCGTATGGGCTATGGGCTTAAATGGACCAGACACAAGTAGGCCCTATATGGGACAACCTACTAATTTTGACTGGGCCGACCTCTTTCACCTAAATGGGCCACTGTTGGGCCTTGCTACATGGCGACGTATCATAGGCTCCTCTCGTACAATGAGTGGATGACATCTGTCCCAACGCTGAGCCGACACGTGGATCCTCCAGTGAATGAGAATTTTACAAGTGGAAAATCCCCATTGGTCGTCGTTGTAAACGGGTTATCGGATCCAAACCGGAACCCAATAGCTTAACGGCGACCCTTTATGGTGGATGCCACGTGTCAGTTACCCTTGACGAAAACACTTCCATGACACGCCATTTATCATCATGGAAGTGGACACTTTTGTGATGATAGTTTTTGTATTGTCATGGAACACTTCTACAATGATACATGTATGAATATCTTGATTCTGTCATAAAATTGTCATGGATGTACATGCGTGACAAAAAACGTGATCTACTGTGACAAACATGTATCATCACGGAAGTGTATTTTTTAGTGCTCCTTCGAGGAGCAGCGCCGAGCCCAATGAATGTGCTATGTTGGAACTGCCGTGGAGCGGGTAAACCTGCGGCAGTTCAAGAGCTTCGTGAATTCGCGAAGAAGTTTATGATGGAAATTGTTGCATGGAAAACAAAAAAAATTCTACACACACGCAATGATCTATCCATGGAGATGTATAGCAACGAGGGGGAGAGTGTGTCTACGTACCCTCGTAGACCGTAAGCGGAAGCATTTCACAATGCGGTTGATGTAGTCGAACTTCTTTGCACTTCAACCGATCAAGTACCGAACGCACGACACCTCTGTGTTCTGTACACGTTCAGCTCGGTGACATCCCTTGCCTTCTTGATCGAGCAAGATGTTGAGGTAGTAGATGAGTTTCGTCAGCAAGACGACGTGGTGACGGTGATGGTGAAGTGATCTCCGCAGGGCTTCGGCTAAGCACTATGAAAATATGACCGAGGGTGTAAACGGTGGAGGGGGGCGCCCCCACATATATATAGGTGGGAGGGGTAGGGGAGAGGCCAGGAGGCACTCCAAGTAGGACTGAATCCTACTTGGGCTCCTTCGAACCTGCGTGCCCCCCTGCCATATATATCAGAGGGGGGAGGAAAGAGGGGGGAGGGGGAAGGAAGGGGGAATCATATTCCCTTTCTTTCCTTTCCACCTTCCCCTTTCCTTATCCACCTTGGCCGGACCATATGGGGGGCGCACAAGCACCTTGTGGCTGGTGTGTTTCCCCTCATGGCCCATAAGGCCCATATCTTTTCTCGGGGGTGCCCGGAACCCCTTCCAGTGACCCGATATGTACCCGGTACCCTCCGGAACACTTACGATGTCGGAATACCATCGTCCTATATATCAATATTTACCTCTCAACCATTTTAAGACTCCTCGTCATGTCCGCGATCTCATTCGGGACTCCGAAAAACATCCGGTCACCAAATCACATAACTCATATAATACTATATCATCATCGAACATTAAGCGTGCGAACTCTAGGGGTTCGAGAACTATGTAGAAATGACCGAGACACCTCTCCGGTCAATAACCAATAGAGGGACCTAGATGCTCATATTGGCTCCTACTGTCCTACATATTCTACAAAGATCTTTATCGGTCGAACCGCTATGACAACATATGTAATTCCCTTTCTCCATCAGTATGTTACTTGCCCGAGATTCGATCGTCAGTATCTTCATACCTAGTTCAATCTCGTTACTAGCAAGTCTATCTACTCGTTCTGTAATACATCATCTCATGACTAACTCCTTATTCATTTGCTTGCAAGCTTATGATGTGTATTACCGAGAGGGCCCAGAGATACCTTTCCGATACTTCGAGTGACAAATCCTAATCTCGATCTATGCCAACTCAACAAACACCTTCGGAGATACCTGTAGAGCTTCTTTATGATCACCCAGTTACGTTGTGATGTTTGATAGAGCACAAGGTATTCCTATGGTATCCGGTAGTTGCATAATCTCATAGTCGAAGGAATATGTATTTGACATGAAGAAAGCAATAGCAATAAAACTGAACGATCATTATGCTAAGCTAACGGGTGGGTCTTGGCCATCACATCATTCTCCTAATGATGTGATCCCGTTATAAAATGACAACACATGTCCATGTTTAGGAAACCTTAACCATCTTTGATCAACGAGCTAGTGTAGTAGAGGCTTACTAGGGACACAATATTCGTTTATGTATTCACACATGTATTTAAGTTTCCGATCAATACAATTCTAGCATGAATAATGAACCTTTATCATGAGTAAGGAAATATAAAATAACAACTTTATTATTGCATCTAGGGCATATTTCCTTCAGTGTCCCACTTGCACTAGAGTCAATAATCTAGTTCACATCACCATGTGATTTAACACCAATAGTTCACATCGTCATGTGACTAACACACATAGTTCACATCGCCATGTGACCAACACCCAAAGGGTTTACTAGAGTCAATAATCTAGTTCACATCTCCATGTCATGAACACCCAAAGAGTACTAAGGTGTGATCATGTTTTGCTTGTGAGAGAAGTTTAGTCAACGAGTCTGTCACATTTAGATCCCTATGTATATTTGCAAATTTCTATGTCTACAATGCTCTGCATGGTGCTACTCTAGCTAATTGCTCCCACTTTCAATAGGTATATAGATTGAGACTCAGAGTCATCTAGATTAGTGTTAAAGCTTGAATCATCGTAACCCTTTATGACGAAACCTTTATCACCTCCATAACCGAGAAACATTTCCTTAGTACTCTAAGGATAATTTTGACCGCTGTCCAGTGATCTACTCCCGGATCACTATTGTACCCCCCCCCATTGCCAAACTCATAGTAGGGCACACAACAGGTCTGGTACACAGCATGGCATACTTTATAGAACCTATGGCAGAGGCATAGGGAATGACTTTCATTCTCTTTCTATCTTCTGCCATGGTCGGGCTTTGAGTTTTACTCAACTTCACACTTTACAATACAGGCTAGAACTCCTTCTTTGACTGATCCATTTTGAAATCCTTCAAAATCTTGTCAAGGTATGTGCTTTGTGAAAGTCCTATTAAACATCTCGATCTATCTCTATAGATCTTGATGCCCAATACATAGCTTTACGGAGGTCTTTTATTGAAAAATCCTTGTTCAAGTATCCTTTTATGCTATCCAGAAATTCTATATCAATTCCAATCAACAATATGTCTTCCACATATAATATCAGAAATGCTACAGAGCTCCCACTCACTTTCTTGTAAACATAGGCTTCACCATAAGTCTATATAAAATCATATGCTTTGATCACCTCATCAAAGCATATATTCCAACTTCGAGATGCTTGCACCAGTCCATAGATGGATTGCCGGAGCTTGCACACTTTGTTAGCACCTTTAAGATCGACAAAACCTTATGGTTGCATCATATACAACTCTTTGAGAAATCCACCAGTCCATTTGCCAGATTTCATAATCATAAAATGCGGCAATTGCTAACATGATTCAGACGGAGTTAAGCATCGCTACGGGTGAGAAAGTCTCATCGTAGTCAACCCCTTGAACTTGTCGAAAACCTTTTGTGACAAGTCGAGCTTTGTAGACAGTAACATTACATCAGCGTTAGTCTTCTTCTTGAAGATCCATTTATTCTCTATGGCTCGCCGATCACCGGGCAAGTCCACCAAAGTCCACATATTGTTCTCATACATGGATCCTATCTCAGATTTCATGGCCTCAAGCCATTTATTAGAATCTAGGCTCATCATAGCTTCTTCATAGTTCGTAGGTTCGCCATGGTCTAGTAACATGACTTCCAGAAGTGGATTACCGTACCACTCTGGAGCAGAACTTGCTCTCTTAGACCTACGAGGTCCAGTAGTAACTTTATCTGAAGTTTCATGATCATCATCATTAGCTTCCTCTCTAGTTGGTGTAGGCATCACGGGAACGGATTTATTTGATGTGCTAATTTCCAATTCGAGAGAAGGTACAATTACCTCATCAAGTTTTAGATTCCTCCCACTCACTTCTTTCAAGAGAAACTCCTTCTCTAGAAATGTTCCATTCTTGGCAACAAAGATCTTGCCTTCAGATTTGTGGTAGAAGGTGTACCAGTTGTTTCCTTAGGGCATCATATGAAGACGCACTTCTCCAATTTGGGTTCAATCTTATCAGGCTGAAGCCTTTTAACATAAGTGCCGCAACCCCAAACTTTCAGAAACGACAACTTAGGTTGCTTACCAAACCACAGTTCATACGGTGTCATCTCAACAGATTTAGACGGTGCCCTATTTAACGTGAATGCAGTTATCTTGAATGCATAACCCCAAAACGATAGTGGTAAATCGGTAAGAGACATCATAGATCGCACCATATCTAATAAAGTATGGTTACGACGGTCGGACACACCATTACGCTTTGGTCTTCTAGGTGGCATGAGTTGTGAAACTATTCCACATTGTTTTAAATGAAGGCTAAACTCGTAACTCAAATATTCGCCTCTGCGATCAGATCGTAGAAACTTTATTTTTTTATTGCGATGATTCTCCACTTCACTCTGAAATTCTTTGAACTTTTCAAATGTCTCATACTTGTGTTTCATTAAGTAGATATACCCATATCCGCTCAAATCATCTGTGAAGGTCAGAAAATAACGATACCCGCCGCGAGCCTCAACACTCATCGGACCACATACATCTGTATGTATTATTTCCAATAAGTCATTGGCTCGCTCCATTGTTCCGGAGAACGGAGTTTTAGTCATCTTGCCCATGAGGCATGGTTCGCAAGTATCAAATGATTCATAATCAAGTGATTCCAAAAGTCCATCTGCATGGAGTTTCTTCATGCTCTTTACACCAATATGACCTAAACGGCAGTGCCACAAATATGTTGCACTATCATTATCAACATTTCATCTTTTGGCATCAATGTTATGAATATGTGTATCATTACAATCGAGATTCGACAAAAATAGACTACTCTTCAAGGGTGCATGACCATAAAAGATATTACTCATATAAATAGAACAACCATTATTCTCAGATTTAAATGAATAACCGTCTCACACTAAAAAAGATCCAGATATAATGTTCATGCTCAACGCTGGCACCAAATAACAATTATCCAGGTCTAAAACTAACCTCAGAGGTAGATGTAGAGGTAGCGTGCCAACGACGAGCACATCGACCTTAGAACCATTCCTGATGTGCATCGTCACCTCGGCCTTAGCCAATCTTCGCTTAATCCGTAGCTCCTGTTTCAAGTTACAAATATGAGCAACTGAACCAGTATCAAATACCCAGGTGCTAATACGAGCATTAGTAAGGTACACATCAATAAGATGTATATCATATATACCTTTGTTCACTTTTCCATCCTTCTTATCCGCCAAATACTTGGGGCAGTTCCGCTTCCAGGGACCAGTCCCTTTGTAGTAGAAGCACTCAGTTTCAGGCTTGGGTCCAACTTTGTGCTTCTTCCCAGGAGTGGCAACTTGCTTGCCATTCTTCTTGAAGTTCCCCTTCTTTCCCTTGCCCTTTTTCTTGAAACTAGTTGCCTTGTTAACCATCAACACTTGATGCTCCTTCTTGATTTCTACCTCCGCAGCTTTGAGCATTGTGAAGAGCTCGAGATTGTCTTCTCCATCCCTTGCATATTATAGTTCATCACGAAGCCTTTTTAGCTTAGTGGCAGTGATTGAAGAACTCTGTCAATAGCACTATCATCTAGAAGATTAACTCCCAGCTGAGTCAAGTGATTATGATACCCAGACATTTTGAGTATGTGTCCACTGACAGAACTGTTCTCCTCCATCTTGCAGCTATAGAACTTGTTGGAGACTTCATATCTCTCAACTCGGGGATTTGCTTGAAATATTAACTTCAACTCTTGTAACATCTCATATGCTCCATGACGTTCAAAACATCTTTGAAGTCCTGATTCTAAGCCGTAAAGCATGGCACACTGAACTATCGAGTAGTCATCAGATCGAGCTTGCTAGACGTTCAAAACATCAGCATCTGCTCCTGCAGCAGGCCTTTCACCTAGCGGTGCATCAAGGACATAATTCTTCTGTGGAGCAATGAGGATAATCCTCAAGTTACGGACCTAGTCCGTGTGGTTGCTACCATCATCTTTCAACTTAGCTTTCTCTAGGAACGCAAAATTCAGGGGAACGGAAGCATGGGCCGTTGATCTACAAAATAGATATGCAAATACTATCAGGACTAAGTTCATGATAAATTAAGTTCAATTAATCAAATTACTTAAGACTCCCACTTAGATAGACATCTCTCAAGTAATATAAATGATACGTGATCCAAATCAACTAATCCATGTCGATCATCACGTGAGATGGAGTAGTCATCAATGGTGAACGTCTCTATGTTGATCATATCTACTATATGATTCATGTGCAACCTTTCGGTCTCTAGTGTCCCAAGGCCATGTCTGTACATGCTAGGCTCGTCAAGTTTAACCCAAGTATTCAAAACTGTCTTGCACCCGTTGTATGTGAACGTAGAGTCTATCCCACCCGATCATCACGTGGTGTCTCAACACTACGAACTGTAGCAACGGTGCATACTCAGGGAGAACACTTTTACCTTGAAATTTAGTTAAGGGATCATCTTATAATGCTACCACCATACTAAGCAAAATAAGATGCATAAAAGATAAACATCACATGCAATCAAAATATGTGACATGATATGGCCATCATCATCTTGTGCTTTTGATCTCCATCTCCAAAGCATCGTCATGATCTCCATCGTCACCGGCTCGTCACCTTGATCTCCATCATTGCATCATGATCGTCTCACCAACTACTGCTTCTACAACTATCGCTAACACATAGTGATAAAGTAAAGCAATTACATGGCGTTTGCATTTCATACGATAAAGAGACAACCATAAGGCTCCTGCCGGTTGCCGATAACTTCAACAAAACATGATGATCTCATACAGTAACGTATATCACATCATGTCTTGACCATATCACATCACAACATGCCTTGCAAAAACAAGTTAGATGTCCTCTACTTTGTTATTGCAAGTTTTACATGGATGCTATGGGCTTCTAGCAAGAACCTTTCTTACCTACGCATAAAACCACAATGGTGTTTCGCTAAGTTTGTTGTTTTAACCTTCTTCAATGACGGGCCATAGTCAAATCCGATTCAACTAAAGTAGGAGAAACAGACACCTGCCAGCCACGTTTATGCAAAACTAGTTGCATGTCTGTCGGTGGAACCGGTCTCATGTATGTGTGAAAATGTAACTAATCCCTGGGTGGTTTTGGTAATTCTTAACAACATATAGCTCATTGAACTAATACTTCTCAAGATGATCATTTCAGAAAGTTCAACGATTGGCATGGCATGGTCTAGAGATGTGGACCCATCAAAATGCTAAGGACACATATTGGCAAAAGCTCAAGACTCTAGATTTCCATTTTAGTGAACCAAGATCACATTGAGTCCATAGGAAAACCCAATACTATTAAAAGGGGATGAGGTGTTACTTAATGGCTTACTTGCTCAAAATGCTTAGTGATAAGCTCCAAAAGCCCTCAACCACTTTTTCATTTCCACATATGTCCTAAACCTAAAGTCAAACTCGGCCCCACTGATTTGATCTATCTGGCACCACCGATTCATTTGACATAGCCACTGCCATAAACCCTAATTACTTCGGACTCACCGATAGGGATCTCAGTCTCACCGAGATAGGATTGCAAACTCTCTGTTTCCCTTCGTAATGTTTCGGTCTAACCGAAATGATAGATCGGTCGCACCGAGTTCGCAATGCAAACTCTCTATTTCCTTTTCGTAATGTTTTGGTCTCACCGAAATGAGCGATCGGTCCCACCAAGTTTGCCTGACCAACTCTATATTTGACTATTACTAAAATTGGTCCCACCGAGTTCATGTGATCAGTCTCAACGAGAGCAAGTTATGCCCTAACCCTAGTACATCGGTCTCACCGAGTTGATGTTGTCGGTCCCAACGAAAAGCTTAATGTTCACATTTTGAACTGATTCGGTGTGACCGAGTTTCACTATTCGGTCTCACCGAGTTTGGGAATTTGTGTGTAACGGTTAGATTTTGTGTGGAGGCTATATATACCCCTCCACCCATTCTCCATTCGAGGAGAGAGGCATCAAAATGTGCCTACACTTCTGCAACTCATTTTCTGAGAGAGAACCACCAACTCATGTGTTGAGACCAAGACATTCCAATCCAACCACAAGAATCTTGATCTCTAGCCTTCCCCAAGTTGCTTTCCACACAAATCATCTTTCCACCATATCCAAATCTGTGTGAGAGAGTTGAGTGTTGGGGAGACTATCATTTGAAGCACAAGAGCAAGGAGTTCATCATCAACACACCATCTATTACCTTTTGGAGAGTGGTGTCTCCTAGATTGGTTAGGTGTCACTTGGGAGCCTCCGTCGAGATTGTGGAGTTGAACCAAGGAGTTTGTAAGGGCAAGGAGATCGCCTACTTCGTGAAGATCTACCCAAGTGAGGCAAGTCCTTCGTGGGAGATGTCCATGGTGGGATAGACAAGGTTGCTTCTTCATGGACCCTTCATGGGTGGAACCCTCCGTGGACTCGCACAGCCGTTACCCTCCGTGGGTTGAAGTCTCCATCAACGTGGATGTACGATAGCACCACCTATCGGAACCACACCAAAAATCTTTGTGTCTACATTGCGTTTGCTCCCTCCAAAATCCTCCCCTTTACCTTCATATGCAATGTTTTACATTCTATTGCTATACTCTTAGAATTGCATGTGTAGGTTGGTTGCTTGACTAGTGCTAGGTTGCTAAAATCTGCCAAGAGTTAAAATTGGGAAAAGGCTAGATTTTTATTTGGTCAAGTAGTCTAATCACCCCCTCTAGACATACTTTCAATCCTACAAGTGGTATCAGAGCTTTGGTCTCCATTTGCCTTGACTTCCATAGCTTTGGTAATTACAGCCTTGGTTTCACAACCTAGGAGAGTATGGCGTCTAGCAAGGGAAATTACCGCCATAGAGGTCCTTACTTTGGTGGTACTAATTTTGCTAGTTGGAAACATAAGATGAAGATGCATATTCTTGGACATAACCCCGCCATTTGGGCCATTGTGTGTATTGGCTTGCAAGGTGAATTCTTCGATGGGAGAGAACCAAATCGTGAAGCTACCGCGGAAGAATTGAAGATGCTGCAATACAATGCTCAAGCTTGCGATATCCTCTTCAACGGATTGTGCCCCCAAAGAATTCAACAAAATTAGTTGTCTTGAGAATGCAAAGGAAATTTGGGATACTTTGATTGATATGCACGAAGGTACCGACTCCATCAAGGAATCCAAGTTGGATCTGCTTAAAAGTCGGCTTGACAAGTTCAAAATGAAGGATGGCGAAGGTGTCGCTGAAATATACTCTAGGCTTGATCTCACCACAAACGAGATTTTTGGCTTAGGAAGTGAAGACATGACTGACAGATTCATCATCAAGAAGATCCTAAGAGCCTTGGATGGAAAATATGATAGTGTGTGCACTTTGATCCAAATGATGCCAAATTACAAAGATCTCAAGCCAAACGAAGTCATTGGAAGAATTGTTGCTCATGAGATGTCACTCAAGGATAAAGAAGGACTTCGCAACAAGTCTAGTGGTGCTTACAAAGCCTCATGTTATGCTCCTACATCATCAAGTGAGAAAGAAACCTTCAATGAAGAACTGAGCTTAATGGTGACCAACTTCAACAAGTTCTACAAGAGTAGAAGCAAGGAAAGGAGTTCCAAGTCAAGGTCCTATAATGACAAAAGATCTTCGAGTCGTGAGCGAAATTGCAACAATTGTGGAAGACCCGGACACTACTCCAATGAGTGTATAGCTCCCTACAAAAGAAGAGAAGACTCACCTAAAAGGAGAAGCAAAAGGGAAGAGTCACCTCCAAGGGAGAGAAGGAGTAGAGATGATCGCTGTGAACAAAGAACCCCTCACAGAAGAAAGGATTTGGAAAGGAAGGACAAGTCATCAAGGAGCTACACAAAACGAAGACATCAAGCTCATGTTGGTGAATGGGTATCCGGTTCCGACTCCGATCACCACTCCGATGGAAGTTATCACTCTGACCCCGAATATACTCAAGATGAAGGTGTTACCGGTCTAGCACTTGCGTCAACCAACTCCAATGACATATTTGAGTCACCAAATGAAGGAATTGGAAGATGCTTCATGGCTAAAGGCCCCAAGGTATCACACCTCGAGTATGTTGATTTCAATAGTGGTGAAGATGATTTGCTAGGTGATGATGATTTAGTTGTTGACAACCCTAGTGATGAATACTATGATGAAATTGTTATTAATCATGTTAATCAAGATGAAATGAATGACAACGATAAGAAGGAGATTGAGCGTCTAACTAAAGAACTAAACACTCTTAAGTTAGCTCATTAAACTACTTAGATCTTTTAAAAACTCATGAGAAGCTACGCTTCGAGAAGCTCAACCTAGAGCAAGAACATGGGTTCATAAAAGCCATCAATGATGATCTTTGGAAGAAAAGTTCTTCTTACATTGCCAAGCATTTACTCTTGTCTACTTACATACCACAAGTAAAATCTAGCAACAAGAGTAAGAAAGATTATTCTTCTAGTAGTAACAATAATCATGCTAAATCTAATATTGTTACTTCTAGTAGTTCTCTTGATTCCACTAATGATTCTCTTAGCCAAGTTACACTTGAGCAAGAAAATAGCTTGTTGAAGGGAATTATAGAGAAAGGTGTCTACAAGAGCCTTGCCAGAAGTAAGCAATTTGAGGAAACTGTACTCAAGCAAGGAAGGCAGTGGAAGAATCAAGGTGTTGGTTTTGAATGAAAGTTCAATGCCAATGGAGTTGAGTGGGAAGAAGATCAATACCCCAAGACGTAGTTTGTTCCTCAATAAGAGAAGTATCATCCTACCTCCTTCAAGGGGACACAAGCTCAAGATGATCTTCCACCACAAGACCACAAGCTAAAAGGCAAGGACAAGCTTTAAGAGGCGATTCATGCATTTGAAGAAGCTCCAAAGGCCTTGGCCAAGTGGGTTCCCAAGTCTACATCAAGTTCTACCTCATCAAGTATGACTACAACTCCTAGAATTCCCATCAAGTTGATGTGGATCCCGAAGAATAAGAACTAGAGAGTTCTTGAGGCTGAATCCGCCAACATACTTCACTCATATTCATTTTGGCAAGGACAAGTGCAAACAACTTCCACATCTTGCACTAGTTCAAGGAGTCACAAACCTTCTTGTTGGTAAGACAAGGACAAGGTAACCTAATGCTTTCACGGACATCATCTTGTGTGTGCTTCACTCTATGTCTATGGATATCCTTGTTTGTTCCTTGTGGGACTAACCCATATAGGTATTGAAAGTGCAATTCACTCCAATGGATTGCTCCAAATGATCTACATCAACAATGAGCATCCACATCTTTCACACCTGCATGAAGTCATCATCGACAAAACCCAAGGTTAGTTCATCCCTCTTAGGGGGGATATCACATCTAGGGGAGCTTTACTCTAAGAATTGGGCTAAAGCAACTCTAATGGTGTGAACACAACAATGCTTTATGTAAAAGTGGTAACCCCACTTGTGCTTAAACGATGAGTATGACCTATGATCCAATGTTCTCATTTGACTCCTAAGTCAATATACTCATATATAGATGACCTAGTCATCGCCAATTTCTTGATAGATTGTAACATCCCAATTTTTAATTTGGATCTTATACATAGGTCATTCATATGCATTTCGTATTTTATTGCATTTGGTTGTGATCCAAGAAATCTTAAGCAACTCAAGGACCCAAGGAGAGAGTTGGAGGTTTAATTTAATTTTCGTTTTCGAATTTATTTCAATTTGAAAAGTGGATCAATTTCATTTTCAATAATTTCTTTCCAATTATTTCAAATAATGAAAATAAAGAGAGAAGATAATATGACTTCTTCAAAACAGAGGAGAAATATTGGAAAAGAAATTTTTAAGTCAAATTATTTTATTTGCATTTTTTGTTTGGTTGAAATTAGAGAAAAACTTACATTTTTAAAAATTGCATTTAGTCCAGAAAATTGTTCACCTAGTCCCAAATATTAGGTAGGGATGGTGAAAATTGTTTCTGAAATTTTAGGACTTTTATTTTTATTCACATAGTCCCAAACTAGCACCGCAGCCGCCGAGTGCCGCCGTCGTCGTTTGCTGCCACTGCTGCCGCCCGCGCCACCGCCCGCCGCCCGTCGCCTCGCCCCGCCGGTTTTCGCCACCGTTGACCCATCACGGAGGGCCCTGAGCTCCTGGCAGTCGTTGGTGTTGTGGCTGTGGATGTTGTGGAAGACGCGGAATGGTCAGTTGCTCTTGGACAACTCAGGGTGGTCGCAACCGCGCTTTATCTCTGGCTCGGCCGCGAGCACGGCCGGCCCCTTGTGCTTCACGTCCTTGGCCTTGGCTTTCTTGTCTTCTGGGTCAGCATCGGGGAGCTCGGGGAGGGAGAGGCGCCCCTTCTCAGCCCTTGCGCACTTGTTCGCCATGTTGAACATCTCCAGGGATGTGTAGAGATCCTCATGCATGGTGAGCTCCTCCTTCATCTTGACATCACGGACGCCATCAGTGAACGCTGAGATGATGGCCTCGTCCGACACCTTGGGGATCTTGAGGCGAACGTTGTTGAAGCGCTCCGGATACTACTTGATGCGACGCAGGTCACCGTGGCCGGCGGACGGTCGCGAGTGCCCTGGAAGTTGGCGATGAAGCGGCCGCGCATCTCTTCCCAGGAAGAGACCGATCCCTCGGGAAGGTTCATGAGCCAAGAACGTGCGCCGTCCTTGGGGGTCATTGGGAACCAGTTCGCCATGATCTTCTCGTCGCCGCTGGCCGCCTTGATGCTCAGCTCGTAGAGCTGCAAGCACTCGGTGGGTTTGGCATTGCCATCATAGCGTGGGGACAGGTCAGGCTTGAACTTGCTTGGCCAGACGACGTTGCGGAGCTCCAAGGTGAATGTGTGGCATCCTGCTATGGCCACTGGGGCCCGCTGAGGAGGTAGAACCTGGTCCTGGTGCACGCGCGCCCCCACCTCCTGCGGCGGCATGCGGGCCTGACGTAGGGGCGCAGGAAGTACACGCGCTTCTCCTTGAGGGCGCTGCACCACCTAGCAGCTCACTTACTCTCGAGTAGGCGCCTGGCGCGGTGGGTCGCACCATGGTGCCACACGCCTTGGCTCGATGATGACGCCCTGGGCCGGAGGTGGTGGAGGAGCCCATGAGCCACGTCACACGCGGCAGGTGGCTGCTGAGGCAGTGAGCGGGTCAGAGCGGCGGGGCCCCCGGCTGTGCTGACGAGCTCAGCAATCCGCTTGAGCCACTCCTCATAGAAGTCATCGACCGGGCGGTAGCGAAGGAGCTCCCGCGCCATGAGCAGAGCGACCTGCGCGTTCACCAGGCCGTGATCCGCGTGGGAGGACAAAGCTGCTGGAGTTAGTGACGGAGTGGCGGTGCGCCCGTCGCGGCGCACCGATGGGTGCAGCAAAGAAGCTTGCTGCTCGTGGCCGGCAGGGCCTGTGGCAGTGTTGGCCACCAGAGATGGATCACGACGAGCACAACCATCGCCCACCCGAGCCATCTGAGCAATGCGAGCGGCGACAGCGGCCTGGCGCTCGGCGCAAGCTCGGCGTGCGTCAACCATGGAGTTGTCGGAGTGACGGTGGATCGATCGACGGAAAATAAGATCTGACGCACCCCTACCTGGCGCGCCAAATGTCGGATTACGGGATCCGCAAACCCTTGAAAGGTTCGAACTCTAGGATGCGTGCAGAGATCTCAACCTACCTTGCCTGCCTACTCACGATTCTCCTAAGCCTAGCGTGACGAGCTCGAAGAGATGCACCAGTTTATCCTAGTTCGCGCCAGCTTACAGTGTAATACCCTACTCCAGCGTTTTGGTGGATTGCCTCGAAGGGCTGAGGATGAACTAGTACAGTGGATGAACTGGCCTTAGGAGATGACGTGTTCTTCAGCTCAAGAGAGCTGGTGAGGTGGTCGGGAGAGAAGGGATCCGATGTGTCCATCCCTCTCTATGGTGGTGGCTAAGTCCTATTTATAGTGGCCTTGGTCCTCTTCCCAAATGTTGGCAGGAAGGGGTCGCACAACGGACGGATTTGAAAGGGGACAAGTAGTACAGCTTATCCTAACAAAAGTAGTCTTCGCTTGCGAAAAGCCCCCGCTCGTGACGCTGCGGTGGGCTCGGTGATGACCTCCATCCTGCCGTCCTGGCGGTCTTGGTCTTGTTGCACCAGAATGGAAACATTTGGCTGATTCCTCGGGAACCTGCGCCTGTGGCTAGCCTCCCTTACACTAAAGAGGAAACTGGCGCTCTGCGCCCGCTGGCGCCCGCCTGGCCTTGGTCGTCATGGCTCATGTTGGCTGAGCCTCGTGAGGTGCACCTTGCAGAAAACTCTCCGCCCCTCGGGAGCCAGCCTGAAGAGGCCGATCAACTCGGGGGTCTTGGCGTCATCCGCCTTGCGAGGCTTCGCCCCTCGCGAGGTCTTGAGCTGCTGATGTTGAAGTTGGGCCATACCAGGCCGTCGATGGAGCCACGTGGTGGGCCGCAGGCAGGCAAGTCTGGATACCCCCATATCCAGAACACCGACACAGCCCACATCACTTTTGGACACATATGCGAAGTGTATCACAAGGAGCTTGAAGACACCATCTATTAGATATGTGGACGCCGAGACGAGGAATGGGAGATGATTCGTAACAGGAAGGATGTCTCAATTGCATCATACATTCAGGAGATGGGTCAGCACATTCGCTGATATGAGAACCAGATGTGCTCCATCATGAAGAAGACCAAGAAGCTGATGAAGAAGAATATTGAGCTAGAAGAGGAACTCAAGACAACACGTGATGGATATGAAGAAGAAATAGTTGTACTACTGGAGAAGCATGAAGACTTGAAGAGGAAGCTAGGACTACCCGTGGAGAACCATAAGCGAGAACCTGAAGTGGAGATCCCTTCGGAGGAATACATCATCTTGGACGACACCGGCACAGACAGTGATACAAATGATGACAGTGATGATGACTATGTAGACGAAGCTGGAGCAGATATCATGGAGTCTTACACCGATCAAAATTTCTAGACGACCACCATGTTACTAGTAGTATTTCTCCCAAGTAGTTAGCATCGATCGTTTTGTAATCGTAGTTAGATCATTTGTGTGAATTGTCGGCGTTTTGGGAACAGGGGTCCCCAGACTTGCCTGCCTGCGGCCTGCAGCGTGGCTCAGCAAGTGGCCCAGTACGGCCCGTCTTCATCAACCCAAGCTCAAGATCCTCGCGAGGGGCCAAGCCTCGCGGGGCGGACGACGCAAGGCCTCCTCAGGGGCGGCCTCACCAGGCAGGCTCGCGAGGAGGCGGAGAGATCAAGGCAAGACGTGCCTCGCGAGGTGCTCATGACGCAAGCCATGATGATCAAGACCAGGCGGGCACCAGCCTGCGCAGTGTCCTTGTTTCCTCTTTGGTGCAAAGGGGGCAAGCGCAGGCGCGGAGTACCGAGGCATCAGGCAAAGGTTAAAATATCGGTGCAAAGAGACCAAGACCAGCAGGATGGAGGTCACCGTGGAGCCCAAGACGGCGTCATCACCAGTGCCATTGGCAGTCGAAGACCACCTTTAGTCAGGATAGCTTGTACTAGCTGTCCCCTTTCAAAATGGCTGTTGTTGGATCCCTTCCCGCTCGACATTTGGGAAGAGGACTATGGCCTCTATAAATAGGGCTAGCCACCACAGTAGAGGATAATCTGATCCGAACCTAGCTCATCTCCACCACCACAAGAACACCTCTCCTTGCGAGGCTTTTCTTCCTCTGTACTGTTCATCATCAACACACCACACACTGGATTAGGGTATTACACCACAACGGTGACCGGAACCAGTATAAACCTCGTGTCTCTTGTGTTGTTCATCATCCTAGTTGAGAATCGCTGCGAGGTTGTGGGCGTGTTTCGGTAGGGAGAAGATCTTCGTGCGCACCCCAGACTTCGAACCTTAAGGGTTTTGCCGGAACCCGATATCTGACATTTGGCGTGCCAGGTAGGGGTGCGCCGGAGCTCTTCCTTCCGTCGGCCTGCTCTCCACCAACACCGCGCTTCGCCCTCATGGCGGACAATGAGCCTCCGGCCCCAGCGGTTGGCGCTAGCGCTGGGGCCAGGTGAAAGCACAAGTGCTCCCTGGGTGATTTTGCTAATTAATGTCAACATATCTCTTGTTGGACTAACACTTCTACCTAGTATGTTTCAGACAAGTTCAACAATGGAGTGGCATGGTGTAACGCCCTCGATGCGGCTATATCTCCCACTTGTCGAAGCACGACTTAGAGCATAACCGCATTGAAAGCAATGTCGCAAGTGCGGTAATCTTCACACAGCCCATGTAATACATAAGGGAAAGAGATACATAGTTGGCTTACAATCGCCACTTCACACAATTACATGAATAAAGCATTACATCATCCAGATACAATCAAGGTCCGACTACGGAACCAAAATAAAAGAGGAACCCCAAATGCGACAAAGGTCCCCGATCGACCCCAACTGGGCTCCACTACTGATCAACTAGAACGAAACAACACAAAGGGCAAGATCTTCATCGAGCTCCTCCTTGAGCTTGGTTGTGTCACCTGCTCGGTAACATAGGCACCTGCAAACTGGTTTTGGAAGTATCTGTGAGCCACGAGGACTCAGCAATCCCATTACCATGGGTATCAAGACTAGCAAAGCTTAATGGGAAAGGGGTAAAGTGGTGAGGTTGCAGCAGCGACTAAGCATGATATGGTGGCTAACATACGCAAATGAGAGCGAGAAGAGAAACAAAGGAACGGTCGTGAAGCTAGCAATGATCAAGAGGTGATCCTGAAAACCTACTTACGTCAAACATAACCCAGAAACCGTGTTCACTTCCCGGACCCCGCCGAGAAGGGACCATCACGGCTACACACGCGGTTGATGCGTTTTAATTCGGATCTGGTGTCAAGTTATCTACAACCGGACATTAACAAATTCCCATCTGCCACATAACCGCGGCACGGCTCTCGAAAGTTTAAACCTGCAGGGTGTCCCAACTTAGCCCATGACAAGCTCTCGATCAACGAAGGAATAGACCTTCTCCCAGGAAGACCCGATCAGTCTCGGAATCCCAGTTTACAAGACATTTCGACAATGGTAAAACAAGACTAGCAAGACCTCCCGGCATGCCGACATCCCGATAGTAGCTGCGCCAGATCTCGCCTCGTGCCACGACCGGATGAGCAGTACGTACAACTAGAACCAGCCCTCAAGCTTCCCCGAGGTGGCGCTGCAAGTGGCTCTAATTTGGACCAACACTTAGACAAGCATTGGCCCGGGGGGCTGAATAAAGATGACCCTCGAGAGAGCGACTCCCAAGGGAAAAGTAGGTGGTGGTGAGGCAAATGGTAAAACCAATGTTGGGCCTTCTTTGGAGGAGTTTTATTCAAAGCGAACTGTCAGGGGGGTCCCATAAATCACCCGACCGCGTAAGGAACGCAAAATCCGGGAACATAACACCGGTATGACGGAAACTAGGGCGGCAAGAGTGGAACAAAACACCGGGCATAAGGTCGAGCCTTCCACCCTTTACCAAGTATATAGATGCATTAATAATATAAGAGATATTGTGATATCCCAACCAAAATCCTGTCCACCATGGAGCAATCTTCAACTTCACCTGCAGCTGGCAACGCTATAAGAGGGGCTGAGCAAAGCGGTAACATAGCCAAACAACGGTTTGCTAGGAATGGTGTCAAAGGTTAGCGGTTCATGGCAATTTGGGATGGCTTGATGAGCAAAAGATAGGTAACGCAGCAAAGCGATAGAACGAAGCAACTAGCATAGCAATGATAGTAGTGAGATCCAGGGTAGCGGTCATCTTGCCTGAAATCCCGCTAGGAAGAAGAACGAGTCCATGAAGAAGATGAACGAGAGTAGTCGAACAAATCCTCACAACCGCAACATTACCGGAACTAAGAAGCCACACCGGAAAGAAACAAACAACATGGTAAATGCACAAGCATAAACATGGCATGATGCACAAACAAGTATGATGCATGTCCGGTTTAATGAGGCATGGCAAGCATGGCAAAGTGCAACAAACAATACTACAAGTTAAGTGGAACTCAATATACAACGAGTTGCATATTGACAAAACACCACATTCAATCATTTAGTTTGCTCTCGGTTTTGTACCCAACAATATTAAATGTTATTAAACATGGCAAGGGGTGAAGCATATGAAAACTACCTATCTAGGCAAGTTTAAATGAGGCCGGAACAACAAACAACAATTCCGGAAAATCCTCATGTCCATATTTTAGTTTTGGTACTGTTCTGCCCTAAAACGTATTTTAGTGTTGTTAAACAGCAAAATAAAGTGCACCATGTTAAACTAGGCATTTTTCCACCCCATTTACATATAAAGTTTATTAAATTCGGAGTTATGGTTAATTAGTTATGAATTAAATCATTTTAACATGGCAATAGAGCAAAATTAATCAAACAACATTTTAAACATGTTAAACATGGATGAAAGTGGCAAAATATGAAACATGACGAAAAACTAAGCATTTTTCATATATAAAGTTTTTACATGTGATGCACGGTTGATGAGTTATTATATGCATGAGGTTAGAGGGTTTTTCTGCAATTCTGCCAACTTTGGATAATTAGATAAAATCACAGGGCACGAAAAAAACATAGGCGGGCTGAATCTGCTTGGCCCAACAGCATACAGGAGAGGGCTGGGGGGCTGCTCACATAGGACCTAGCCTGGCCGGACCGGCTGGACGCAGGCGCTGGGCCTTAGCGATCTGGAGGCAGGGGCGCGGTCAACGTGGAGCGGGGCGAAGTGGACCGAAGCAGGGGATCGAGCTCGATGCAGCGCTGCTCTTGTTCTCTGAAGAAAACAGAAGCAGCAGTTCGAGGCAGGGGGCTAGGCGCGGCGCAGAGGAGGAAGCAGGCCGGCTGGCTTGGCGACGCGGCGGCGGCAGGGCTTGCCGACGGCGCCCTGGAGGCGGGGACGAGGCCGAAGACACGGGGCCGCGTCGGATCTGTCGGAGACGACCACGAACAGAGCATAGCGGCGGCGGGAGCTGCAAGATATGGCAGGGGAACACATTCAGAGAAGTAGCGGTGCGGGAGAAAAGCAACACGAGAAGGAGAGGGACGGGCAGAGAGAGGCGGACCCGGATCCGGTCGCAGGAGGTCGCCGGTGTGCCCGTTCCCTGCCGGATCAAAGCGGCGGCGGGCTGGCGGAGGAGCTGCAAGCTTCGATGGGGCGCGGCCATGGCGTGGTGCTTCTGCGAGGATAACACAGAGAGGGGCGAAACGTGAGAGGAGAAGGAAGGAACCATAGGAAGGAAGGGAAGGGAGAGGGAAGGGAAGGAGGCGCGGCACGGGCCTGCTAGAGGTGGCCGCCGGTGGAGTTGGCTGCTGTTGGCGCTGGGGCGACGAGGAGGAGGCGGCAGGTGACGGCGAGGAGGCGCTCGAGGTCGGAGGCGCACGGTCACGGGGATGGATCGAGGAGCTCGGCTCCTGGACGAAGGGAGGTTGGAGAGGAAGGGCACGGGGGGCCCTGGTGCTCCGGTGGCTTGCGGTCAAGACGAAGCAGAGGCAGGTGAGGAAGGTTGCCTCGATCCAGATCGGATCGAGCGCTGCGACAGGTTGCGGGTGGCTCGGCGCTGGATGGGTGTGCGGTGGAGGCAGAGAGTGGAGGCGCTGGGTTGGGGCGTTGGGGATCCCGAGGAAGATGCGGCGGCGGCGGCGCGAGGGACAAATGTCCTAGATTTTTAGGGTTTGGTCTTAAAATAGACTAGAGTCTATATATATAGGGAAAAAGAGGAGTTTTGGGACATCCGATCGCAATCGAACGGCTCCGGGAAAATAGGTTAGGAAGTGCAAACAAAGGACGGGAGATATTTTATAGATGTTTGGGGATGATCCGGACCCATCGGTAACGACAGACCGGTTCGGGTTCGGGTAAGTTTCGGACGCGCGCAAAGGGGTTCGATGCACTTTGCAAAGAGGGAATAGGTGGTTTGACAAGAGTGAATCGAAAACCCAGTTGGTCTGGAACGGTCAACGAAGGCAAAGCGGTCCGAGGGACGGTGATGAAGGCAAAGGGAGAAACGGCAACGACGAGCGAATACGGGTTTTATGAAAACATATGGATGCGATGCGCATGATGCTATGAGATGAGATGCATGCCAAGAACAAAATGCAAAACAACAGACAAAAACCCAACCACGGAGGAAAAAATATATCACATCTCCGGAAAAGGCAAGAGTTGGAGTTACGAATATGGAAAGTTGCATCCGGGGCGTTACACATGGACTAGAGGATGTTGAACCCCTTCAAGATGCTAAGGACAAAGGACTGGTTCAAGCTCCAAGCTCAAGACTCTACATTTTATATTTTAGTGATCCAAGATCACATTGAGTCTATAGGAAAAGCCAATACTATCAAGAGGGGATGAGGTGTTGCTTAATGGCTTACTTGCTCAAAGTGCTTAGTGATATGCTCCAAAGCCCTCAACTACTTTCTCACATCCACATATGTCCTAAACCAAAAGTCTAACTCGGCCCTAGCGATTCTTTCTATCCAGCACCACCGAGTTCAGATGTCTTAGCCACTGCCACAAACCCTAGGCAAATCGGTCTCACCGATAGGGATCTCGGTCTCACCGAGATGGGATTGTAATCTCTTTGTGTATGTCCATTACCAAAGTCGGTCTCACCGAGTTTGAGTAATCGGTACTACCGAGATTACAATGCAAACTCTCTGGTTAACTTATTACCAAAATCGGTCCCACCGAATTTGTGTAATCGGTCCTACCGAGTTTTCCTGGCCAACTCTCTGGTTAGCTTATTACCAAAATTGGTCCCACCGAGTTTGAGTAATTGGTCTCACCGAGATTACGTTATGCCCTAACCCTAATCATATCGGTCCTCCCGAGTTGCATGTCGGTCCCACCGAAAATCCTAACGGTCACTAGATTTGCTGAATCGGTCTGACCGAGTTTATCAATTAGGTCCCACCGAGTTTGGCAAGTTGTGTGTAATGGTTAGATTTTGTGTGGAGGCTATATATACCCCTCCACCTCCTCTTCATTCGTGGATAGAGCCATCAGAACGAACCTACACTTCCAGCATCCATTTTCCGAGAGAGAACCACCTACACTTGTGTTGAGGCCAAGATATTCCATTCCTACCATATGAATCTTGATCTCTAGCCTTCCCCAAGTTGCTTTCCACTCAAATCTTCTTTCCACCAAATCCAAATCCTGTGAGAGAGAGTTGAGTGTTCGAGAGATTATCATTTTAAGCACAAGAGCAAGGAGTTCATCATCAACACACCATTTGTTACTTCTTGGAGAGTGATGTCTCCTAGATTGGCTAGGTGTCACTTGGGAGCCTCCGACAAGATTGTGGAGTTGAACCAAGGAGTTTGTAAGGGCAAGGAGATCGCCTACTTCGTGAAGATCTACCGCTAGTGAGGCAAGTCCTTCGTGGGTGACGGCCATGGTGGGATGGACAAGGTTGTTTCTTCCAGGACCCTTCGTGGGTGGAGCCCTCCGTGGACTCACGCAACCATTACCCTTCGTGGGTTGAAGTCTCCATCAGCATGGATGTACGATAGCACCACCTATCGGAACCACGACAAAAATATCTGTGTCTCCAATGTGTTTGAATCCTCCAAACCCTTCCCTTTACATTCTTGCAAGTTGCATGCTTTACTTTCCGCTGCTCATATACTCTTTGCATGCTTGCTTGTTATGTATTTGTGATTGCTAAACTTGTGCCAAAACTCCACTTGAACTTAAAGAAGTTAAAAACTGCAACTTTTGGTACTTAGTGTCTAATCACCCCCCTCTAGACACCTCTTCTCGATCCTTTCAATTGGTATTAGAGCTTTGGTCTCCATTGCTTTGGTTTAAACACCACTTGAGGAAGATGGATGAGTCTACTATTGGGAGTCTTAGACATAGAGTGCCTATACTTGATGGAGAGTACTTTCATGAGTGGAAAAATGAGATGCTTGTGATTTTCAATGAATATCATTTGAACAAGTGCATTGCTAGCCCTTGTGCACCTCATGTTGATCCTATGCATCCTACTCTTGATGAGTCAATTGACATGATTCGCAATCTTAGAACTGTTGAACTTATCAATAGAGGCTTGCCTAGAAACTTGATTGGATGTTTGCCTACTCTTAAGTGTGCCTACACCATATGGAAATTTCTTGAGGAACGCTTTCCAAATTATTCCTTGAAAAATCTAGATGAAATTCTCCATAAGTCTATTACCTTGAGTAAAATGAATTCTAGTGATCCTATGTTTGGTGATTGTCTATTTGAGCTTACAAACCTTATGCGTGCCAAAGGAGATGTTGGAATTATTAGTGATATTATTTTCGAAGCTATAAAAATTCATAAGCAAGATCATTGTCAAACTCACTCTAACGAATCACCCTCTCTAGGATATGATCCACCACATGACGATGTTGAACATGGATACTATGATGAGGATGATGACAGTGACTTTGATCTTGATGATGCAATGAGACACTTTGGTCTTATGGCAAATCTTCGGGGATATATGGCAGGAGGAAAGGAATGGGTTCTTGATAGTGGGTGCACCGATCACATGACCGGAGATGAAGATATGTTTCGTGAGCTTGCTGAAAATGATGGTCCTCGAAAGTATGTCACTTTCGGTGACAACTCAAAGGGTAAGGTGGTTGGCCTCTGTAAGGTGGCCATATCACATGATAGCTCCATACAAAATGTCATGCTCGTTGAATCTCTTGGATACAATTTACTTTCAGTTTCTAGACTTGCTGATTTTGGTTTCAATGTCCTATTTACTGAAATAGATTGCCAAGTGTTTCGTAGAGATAATCATAAAATGGTCTTTACCGGTGTACGTAGAGGTGATCTTTACATTGTTGATTTCACTAAAAAGGCTCAACCTAGAACTTGCTTTATTGCTAAATCCTCTAAAGGCTGGTTGTGGCATAGACGATTAGGTCATGTTGGTATGCGAAACCTTGACAAGCTTATTAAAGTAAATCATATCATTGGCGTTAACGATGTCATATTTGATAAGGATAGACTTTGCAGCGCTTGTCAGGCAGGTAAACAGCTTGGAGGGAGGCATCCCGTGAAGAACATCATGACCACAAGGAGGCCACTCGAGCTACTTCACATGGATCTTTTTGGTCCCAACGCTTACAAAAGTCTCGGTGGAAATTCTTTTGGTCTAGTTATAGTTGATGATTTTTCAACATTTATGTGGGTGTTCTTTCTCGATGATAAATCACATGTTCAAAAGATCTTCAAAAACTTTGCTAGGAAGGCCCAAAATCAATTTGAAGTGAAGATCAAGAAGGTTCATAGCGACAATGGAATGGAGTTCAAGAACGCAAATGTGGACACCTTTCTTGACGAAGAAGGGATTTCACATGAGTTCTCGGCTACGTACACACCTCAACAACACGGAGTTGGCGAGAGGAAGAACCGGACGCTCATCGAAATGGCGAGAATGATGCTTGATGAGTACAAGACACCGAAGCACTTTTGGGCGGAAGCGGTTGAGACAGCTTGTCATGCAATAAATCGCTTGTATCTTCACAAGCTACTCGGCAAGACGGCATACGAGCTTCTCACCGGTAACAAACCCCAACTTGGATACTTTCGAGTATTCGGATCAAAGTGCTACATTCTTGATAAGCATCATCGTTCTAAATTTTCTCCTAAGTCTCATGAAGGTTCCTACTTGGTTATGGCTCAAACTCTCACACATACCGTGTCTACAACAATTTCACCCGAAAGGTTGAAGAAACGGTAGATGTGGAGTTTGATGAATCTAACGGCTCACAAGTAGAGGAATTTCCAATTGATGTAGGAGACAAAGACCCCTCAGAAGCAATTCAAGACTTGTCTATTGGCAAGATTCGTCCAACGGAGGTGAAGGAGAGTACCTCATCCGTCCAAGTGGAAGCTTCTACCTCATGACAAGGTGAACCAAGAGTTGACATGGAAGCATCCATAAGTGGGACACATCAAGATGAAGAAAATGAGGAAGTACACCAAGACGAATGTCAACAACCTCCTTCTCCACCACGACAAGAGAACGACAACGCCAACAATGAAGAAGGCCAAGAAGAAGAACAAGATGAAGAAGATGTTCAACCAAGACCCAAGCAAAAGCTTTCACGAGTTCGAGCAAGAATTGCTAAAGACCATCCCGTCGAGCAAATCTACAAAGATATCCAAACCGGGAGAATCACTCGCTCTAAAACTCGTTTAGCTAACTTTTGTGAACACTATTCATTCATCTCCAGCATTGAACCTATGAAGGTTGAAGAAGCATTGGAAGATCCAGATTCGATAAATGCTATGCATGAAGAGCTACACAACTTTGAGAGAAATCAAGTTTGGACATTGGTTGAGAAGCCCGACAACAACCACAACATCATCGGTACCAAATGGGTGTTTCGCAACAAGCAAGATGAAGATGGACAAGTAGTTCGCAACAAAGCACATCTCGTCGCCCAAGGCTACACACAAGTCGAAGGTATGGACTATGGTGAGACTTATGCTCCCGTTGCTAGACTTGAGTCCATCGCATCTTACTTGCCTATGCTAATCACCATGATATCACCTTGTACCCAATGGACATTAAAAGTGTTTTTCTAAATGGTGAAATAGAGGAGGGAGTTTATGTTAAACAACCTCCCGGCTTTGTTAACCCTAAGAAACCTGATCATGTTTACAAACTACACAAAGCTCTTTACGTTCTTAAACAAGCTCCTAGAGCATGGTATAAATGCTTGACCAAGTTCCTTATTGAAAAAGGCTTTGAAATTGGAAAAATAGATTCTACTCTTTTTACTAAAATGGTCAATGGAGAACAATTTGTATGCCAAATTTATGTCGATGATATTATATTTGGTTCTACTAACCCTCATTTTAGTGAAAAGTTTGGGAAGCTAATGTCGGAGAAGTTTGAGATGTCTATGATGAGTGAACTCACATTCTTTCTTGGTTTGCAAATCAAGCAAACTAAGGAAGGTACCTTTGTCTCTCGAACAAAGTACACCAAGGACTTACTCAAGAAGTTCAATATGCAAGAATGCAAAGGTATGACTACACCCATGCCTATTAGTGGACATCTTGATTTAACCAAAGATGGTGAACCTGTTGATCAAAAGGTTTATCGCTCTATGATTGGTTCATTGTTATATCTATGTGCTTCATGTCCTGATATCATGCTAAGTGTGCGCATGTGTGCACGATATCAAGCTGCTCCTAGAGAATGTTATCTTAAGGCCGTGAAAAGGATAGTGAGATACTTAATCCATACACCAAATTCTTGCATTTGGTATCCAAAGAGGGCCTCTTTCGATCTTGTTGGCTACTCCGACTCGGACTATGCCGGTGACAAGGTTGATAGAAAGTCCACTTTGGGTACTTGTCAATTTCTTGGTAGATCTCTTGTGTCTTGGTTTTCTAAGAAACAAAACTCGGTATCCTTGTCCACCGCCGAAGCGGAATACATTGTCGTTGGTTCATGTTGTGCTCAATTACTTTGGATGACCCAAACTCTTAAAGATTATGGGATATTGTGAAACATGTTCATTGCTTTGTGACAATGAAAGTGCTATCAAGATTGCTCATAATCCCGTGAAACACTCTCGAACTAAGCATATTGAAGTTCGTCATCATTTCATTCGAGATCACATTGCTAATGGTGACATTAATCTTAAGCATGTTTGCACCGAAAAGCAATTAGCGGATATATTCACTAAACCACTTGATGAGAAAGTGTTTGGCAGGTTAAGAGGTGAATTGAACATCATTGATGCTTCAAATTTGTATTAGGAACTCCATTGGATACATGCAAGACATGAGCTTATGACTAATCCTTGATATTTCTCTTACGATGTTAATCTTATGTCTTGGATATATTTGCACCTTGCATGCTATCTAACCCATGTAGGTACTTGGATGAATTTAAATCCATGAGATTGCAACTCACTCACATCTTGAGCAATCTCTACATCATCAAGTCTCTACACAATGGTGGTTGAAGACAAGGAAGCACGAAACCATTCAAACATATCCTTTGACAAATTCTATGTTGATTTTCATGATTGTCATTTTGGATACACAAGTGCTCTTCCTTGCAAGAACTAACCCATGTAGGTAGATGAACTCAAATTCCAAGTGGTGCTCCCAACTCTTGATGAGCTACATCAACCGTGAGCAACCCACACAAGTTCAACTACATGATCACAAACACCACCACCACCCAAGGTATGTTATTCCATCTTAGAGAAGCTTTACTCCAAGTCATGAGTCAAAGCAACTCGACAAGATGTGAATACATCAAGATGCTTAAACAAAAAATGGTAACCCCATTTTGAGCTTAAACAATGAGTATGACCTATGATCAAGTGATCTCACTTGACACCTAAGTCAATATACTCTAACATAGGTGACTTTGTCGCCGACCATCTCTAGATAAAGTTCTCTTGTGTTCTTTTCTATGCTCTTGCATTTGTCTCATGCATATTTGTTTCCCCTTTCAAAAAAAAACTTCATCTAGATTTCTCTTCTTTTCTATTTGTTTTGCATTCCCTGCATCCAATTCATTGCAAATCTTTCAGTTAATTCCTTGCAAATCCTTGTGAGATCTTACTTGTCTAGTGAGCTGAAGCGACAAGTGTTTTCTCTATGACGAACTCGGTCCCACCGATCTCTTGCTTTCGGTCTAACCGAATCCTTTCGGTGCAACCGAAGCATACCACTCGGTGCCACCGATTTCACTACAGGAAAAACATTTTGCCATTTATTCATGCATTACTTTTGATCCAGCTCCACTCACTGAATCTTGTCCTCTACAAGCATCACATTTCCCTTAGTGCTTTATGCTGTGACTCAAGGACCACCCATTCACGACAAATTCCAGAAGACCCTTCTTGGAAATTGATGTCAAAGGGGGGGAGAGAGGTCACATCAAAGCTTAATCATATCTCTAGGGGGAGAGAATACTCAAGGAGAGAGTAATCTTCAAGGATCCCAGATGCTTGGTGTTCGAGAGGAGAGATGCCACATGTCTTCTTGAGGGGAAAGACATGTTCATATGTTCTTATTTGCATTAGCTCTGTTCATTTGTTTCTTTGAGCTCTGATTTTCCGTTCCCTATCTTCTCCCAGTATCCCATTCTAGATTCAGGGGGAGCAAGACATCTAAGGGAAAGAAATTCTTTAAATTCATTGCACATCTTTACCTTTGGGGGCATGCCTATATCAAATGTGGTACTTAGTACTCACTCTCTACATGTCATCCCAGTCTTGGTACACTTGTGGTTTCTTTTGTTTGCTCTGGCCAGCAAGTGTATCTGTGTTATCTAACCTTATTTTCACAGGTTCATTCCATCCTAAGCCAACTCAAGACCACAAGGTAAGTATATGCATCACAATCATGCGTAAGAGGAATTCTTGCTGATGTACATACTGTTTGCAAGAAGGACTCATGAGCATGAAGGTACATTTCCCATATTCACATCTTTTGCTCTGAGGCATATAGCCAAAATACATATAACACATTGCCTACTCTGTCATGGTTATGCTCTCACATGCTTCTATGTTCCATATTCACATGATTGCATACATGTAGGGGGAGCCTATCTATGTTACATGTCTTTCCAAAGCTTTACTTGTTATTCTCTATATCTTTATTGAAAGCTTTGATGTATGTTGTGATCAATTACCAAAAAGGGGGAGATTGAAAGCACAAGTGCTCCCTGGGTGATTTTGGTAATTAATGTCAACATATCTATTGTTGGACTAACACTTCTACCTAGTATGTTTCAGACAAGTTCAACAATGGAGTGGCATGGACTAGACGATGTGGAACCCCTTCAAGATGCTAAGGACAAAGGACTGGCTCAAGCTCCATGCTCAAGACTCTACATTTTATATTTTAGTGATCCAAGATCACATTGAGTCTATAGGAAAAGCCAATACTATCAAGAGGGGATGAGGTGTTGCTTAATGGCTTACTTGCTCAAAGTGCTTAGTGATATGCTCCAAAGCCCTCAACTACTTTCTCACATCCACATATGTCCTAAACCAAAAGTCTAACTCGGCCCTAGCGATTCTTTCTATCTAGCACCACCGAGTTCAGATGTCTTAGCCACTGCCACAAACCCTAGGCAAATCGGTCTCACCGATAGGGATCTCGGTCTCACCGAGATGGGATTATAATCTCTTTGTGTATGTCCATTACCAAAGTCGGTCTCACCGAGTTTGAGTAATCGGTACTACCGAGATTACAATGCAAACTCTCTGGTTAACTTATTACGAAAATCGGTCCCACCGAGTTTGTGTAATTGGTCCTACCGAGTTTGCCTGACCAACTCTCTGGTTAGCTTATTACCAAAATCGGTCCCACCGAGTTTCTGTAATCGGTCACACCGAGATTACGTTATGCCCTAACCCTAATCATATCGGTCCTACCGAGTTGCATGTCGGTCCCATCGAAAATCCTAACGGTCACTAGATTTGCTGAATTGGTCTAACCGAGTTTATCAATTCGGTCCCATCGAGTTTGGCAAGTTGTGTGTAACGGTTGGATTTTGTGTGGAGGCTATATATACCCCTCCACCTCCTCTTCATTCGTGGAGAGAGCCATCCGAACGAACCTACACTTCCAGCATCCATTTTCTGAGAGAGAACCACCTACACTTGTGTTGAGGCCAAGATATTCCATTCCTACCATATGAATCGTGATCTCTAGCCTTCCCCAAGTTGCTTTCCACTCAAATCTTCTTTCCACCAAATCCAAATCATGTGAGAGAGAGTTGAGTGTTGGGGAGACTATCATTTGAAGCACAAGAGCAAGGAGTTCATCATCAACACACCATTTGTTACTTCTTGGAGAGTGGTGTCTCCTAGATTGTCTAGGTGTCACTTGGGAGCCTCCGACAAGATTGTGGAGTTGAACCAAGGAGTTTGTAAGGGCAAGGAGATCGCCTACTTTGTGAAGATCTACCGCTAGTGAGTCAAGTCCTTCATGGGCAATGGCCATGGTGGGATAGACAAGGTTGCTTCTTCGTGGACCCTTCGTGGGTGGAGCCCTCCGTGGACTCGCGCAACCGTTACCCTTCATGGGTTGAAGTCTCCATCAACGTGGATGTACGATAGCACCACCTATCGGAACCACGACAAAAACATCAGTGTCTCCAATTGCGTTTGAATCCTCCAAACCCTTCCCTTTACATTCTTGCAAGTTGCGTGCTTTACTTTCCGCTGCTCATATACTCTTTGCATGCTTGCTTGTTATGTATTGTGATTGTTAAACTTGTGCCAAAACTCCACTTGAACTTAAAGAAGTTAAAACTGCAACTTTTGGTACTTAGTGTCTAATCACCCCCCCCCCGCTAGACACCTCTTCTCGATCCTTTCACTAGGGGGCTCCGAGCCTTGGCCCCCGCCCTGTGATAGGTGCAGTGGACGCACAAGTTCAAGCCAGAGATACCGCCGCGCTATGACGGCACGGTGGACCTGCTGGCTTTCTTGCGGGCGTACGAGGAGGCCATCCTGAAGGCCGAAGGCGACGACAAGGTCATGGCCAACTGGTTTCCCATGGCCCTCACCGGCGTCCCGCGCGTTTGGCTGCTCAACCTGCCAACATCTTCTGTGGCCTCCTGGGAGGAGCTGCGCAACCTCTTCCTCACCCACTACGCTGTGCCGGCGCCCCCGGTCGTCGCAGTTCTCCTGGGCGGCTCGCAGGCGCCACCCTCATACCGCCACGCCAAGCCGTTCTTCTGCCAGATCGGCACTGCCCTCGCACGACAATGAGCTCCTCCGGGTTGGTCCGTGCCCAAGGCCGACCTGACCATCAACTCGGACGATCACCCCGTCAACACCACCTGCTCGGGTGCGCTCCAAATGCTTTGCACGCCCACCACCTGCTAGGTGGCCATCACCAAGACCCTTATCGACGGCGGCACCGACCTCAACGTGCTCTCGGTGGAGGCCTTCAGCCTCCTCCATGTACCGCTAGAATGGCTCCGACCCAGCAAGCACTTCTCGGGCGTCGGAGGTGGTTCCTCTAGCTCCCTGGGGCAGATCCGCCTTCCTGTGACCTTCGGCACCCACGACAACTTCCGCACGGAGCTGGTCAACTTCGACGTCGCCCACATTAGCCTCCTGTACAACGCCATCCTCGGATACCCCGCCTTGGCTCAGTTCATGGCAGCGACCCATCTGGCCAACAACCTCATGAAGATGCCCGGGAGCAGCGACGTCCTCACCGTAGCTGGAGATACCAAGGACGCTCTGCTGGTGCCCAAGCTCACCCTCAAGACCGCCGCGGTAGCACAGCCTGCCGGCGCGGACACCTCCAAGGCCAAGGGGGCTGCACCGACCAAGAAGAAGCAGTTGTTCACCTAGGACAAGGCGGAGACCAAGCAGGTGCCGGTTGAGGAGGACGGGTCCTCAGACGCCACCTTCACCATAGGTGCCAACTGTCGGTGTCAAAACCGGTTGATCTTGGGTAGGGGGTCCCGAACTGTGCATCTAAGGCTAATGGTAACAGGAGGCGGGGGACACAATGTTTACCCAGGTTCGGGCCCTCTCTATGGAGATAGTACCCTACTTCTTGCTTGATTGATCTTGATGATATGAGTATTACAAGAGTTGATCTACCACGAGATCGTAGAGGCTAACCCTAGAAGCTAGCCTATGATTATGATTGTTCTTGTCCTATGGACTAAACCCTCCGGTTTATATAGACACCGGAGGGGGCTAGAGTTACACATAGTCGGTTACAGAGAAGGGAATCTTCATATCCGAATTGCCAAGCTTGCCTTCCACGCAAAGGAGAGTCCCACCCGGACACGGGACGAAGTCTTTGTTCTTGTATCTTCATAGTCCAATAGTCCGGCATAAGTATATAGTCCGGCTGTCCGAGGACCCCCTAATTCAGGACTCCCTCAGTAGCCCCCGAACCAGGCTTCAATGACGATGAGTCCGGCGCGCAGATTGTCTTCGGCATTGCAAGGCGGGTTCTTCTCCGAATTCTCCAGAGTACCTGTTATAGCGAGCAGTGTATGGCTTCCCATTTAATGTTGCACTCATCGGCTTCCGTGCCTCAATAATGTCAGTCTCCACGTGTCGAGCGAATGCGAGAAGCCGGGACATTTTTATACTTTCCACCCTGACCATGTAAGTAAATCGTCTATTAAAGAGACAGGGATCCTCATATCCAAATCACACCATCTTCCCCAAGCAAGGATTCATCAGAGCCCGCCCGAAAAAACCATCCCATCATGGTCGGCCACCGCAGCTCCTCCTCTCACTCCAATAGCGCTAAGCCAGGTGATTGGGAGAATTGTACCATATCCCACGGCCAATTGGTGGAGTTGCAGACCCAGGGGTTTCTCCCACCTGCATATCTCGTCCTCGTCCGAGCCGGATTAGCCACTTTTGACGGCGGGGAGCAAGCGGAGAGTTTTCCCAACCCATCTAGGGGGAGCGAGTATGCCTTGTCCCTTACTTGCTGAGGGGCATCGGATTTCCAATCCATCCGTTCCTCCGCGGGCTCCTGGAGTATTATGGCCTCCAGCTGCACAACTTCACTCCTGCCTCCATCATGCATATCGAGGTTATGTCGCCCTTTGTGAGCTATTTCTGGGCTGCGAAGCTCATTTCGAGCTCTAGAAAAGGATGTTCTGCCTCGTCCCTTGCAATCAAGAGGGATCAATATACCAAGTGGGCAGAGCCGAGATATGGCGCATCGCCGGGACCGGGTACCTGTCTGGCACTCTGAAGAAGACATCTGAAGATTGGACTTCCGAGTGGTCTTACATAGAGGACGTCTCCCTTCCTGACCCTATCCGGATGGGTCTTCCCGAGTTCACAAATGCCCCATTGATGAAACGCCGAAGCTAGCGTCCCCGGATCCCCAAGGATGAAGATAGCAGAGAGGTCCTCCAACTGATGGGCAGGATAAGGACGCTTGCCAAATCTGGATTGACAATAATCGAGGTTATGTCAATATGCATAATGCGGGGGGTGCAGCCACTCCAGTACCGGGGGCATCCCATGTGGCACTTCAATGGAGAAGACGACGCCACCCGCTGCGGTCGGAAAGGTCCGGACTCCGCCATCGCTCTGGCGAAAATATTGTCCGATTTGTATAAAGGAGAAGAAGAGGAGTTCGTCCGCATTAAGCCACGGGATGGATTTTCCATGTACAACCCCCCTAGCTGGGTGAGTTGCTATCTTTTACTCAACTCTATTCATTTCGCAGTCTTTCATTGCAAATATTTACCTTGCTAGTCCATAACAGGAACTGCGGAAAGCTGTGAGGGAGGTCCACAGCCTGCCTCCATAGCCAGAGGACCACAGCCGGGCCCTCGACCCCGGTCTCAAAGAAGATCCGGACGTATTTGTGGAGCTCGTCGATAGGATGTTATACCAGGCAAGCTGTGACGGCGCCTTGGTGGCCATCATTGCCGACTACCCTGGCCTACTCCCTGCATCATATGTAAGTAAAACAGGAGTCCTAACTTCCGAAAAGGATCCCCTCTTTACGCCTTACCCACCACACATGTATTGTACTTTATAGGGAAGGCCATCGAGGCGCCGTGCCGAACCCGCGGCGACTGACCGACAAGGGGCGCCCAAGCCGGGTAGTCTTAAAAGGAAAGCAAACAGGACCGAGCCGCCATCGAAGAGGTATGATTTGAAACATGCTTCGTAATTGTCATCTTTAAAATATAACAATGTCCACCGTGTCTTGGCAGAAAGAGTATCCGCCGGACTGTATTCGGGGATCCTGCCTGTCTCGCCTCTACCAGCCGGACTCCAGAACCGACCTCGAGGGTGGAGGCTGACGTGGGGACGACACCGGACGGCCCTCCTAAGGAGGATGCGGATAGAATATCCAGTATGAATTCCGAAGTGGAGAGCGTTATGAATCATCGGCGTCGGCGGGCCGTACTCCGCGACCCTAATTTTTCTGAAGAAGCTTTCAATGCCTTCAACTCGGGAGACTCCTACATCCGAGCTGCTCAAGATGGGCTTGCTAGAGCCACAGACCAGTATTTAAAAGATATACGGGTAAGCAAAATCTGATAATTATGTATATCAGTAGCCCCTGAGACTTGAAACAGTTGGTACAACTGATTTAAGGATCATTGTATGAATAGGTTCTTACAGAGAGGAATACCCATTTGTCTCAAGAGCTGGAGGAGTGCAAAGCCTAGCTAAGGGCCGCGACTGCCGAAATAGAGGAATCCAAGAAGGCCTCATCTAGTAATACTTTTCTTGATCGATAAAAAACGTAATTACGTGTACCGTTTGGTATTCGGCATGTTCGCGGATCTAACAATAGATTCCGCAGGCAATCCTGGAGTGAATCTGGAGATCCTACAAAAGGATGAACAACGAGCTCAATGACAACTAGAGGCTAGTGAGCGTGTACTTACACGGGTCAGGCGAGAGAAAAACAATCTCCAGGATGCCAATACCCGACTGGGCATGGAATTGAAAGATGTTTGGGCCCAGCTTGCGGACTTTGTGAAGGAGAACATGAGGCTTCAATGCGGCATTTTTAGTATGTTCTCAAACGAACCTTTATATAGTTTGGCAAAGAAACAGGCTAACGGAGTTATGTCCGTTTGGTATTGCCACGGCCTTTTGGCCATCCGCCTCCCTGCCGGGAAGCATGGGGGAGCTTGTACAGCTGCTCAAGGGAGCGTGGCAGCGCTTCTGATTATGGAAGATATCTGTCTGTCGACAAGGTGTGAGGGAAGCTTGGGCCATGGTAAAAACATGGTACACCAAGCTTGATCCGAATCACATGGCCCTGGTCGGACCTATAGGGTCAGATGGGAAAGAGATTCCCGTTAGTCTGGTATATGACCAGGTAGGATTAGCCGCAAAGTATTCCGAATAGGATTGTAGGCTAGACAGCCTGTTGGATGGTATAGAAGAAGAAGTATGTGGGTCTAAGTGACTGTGTACTTCAATTGACATATTTTGTCCCTAGCCGGATTGTAAATCATTTGTCATGGCGGAGCTTTTCAGCCTTTCTTGGACCGACAATGCGAGTGTTTCCAATACCCGCCGATTATGTAAACCGAGTGCGCGTGGAAACCAGGCGTAGGGGTCATAAGTGCTTGAACAGACAAGTACCCAACTAACTATGTTATATTACATGGATAGTAAGAAACATCTTCCAGGGAGAATAGTTCCGTTAAGTGTTCCTTTCCCCAGGTACGCATGCATTAATGTGTATGTCCAAACTGCGAACAGAGACGCAGTATATGAAACATCTGGGGGTTTGTATTGTAATAGGTAAGAAACATGTTTAGTTCACCGACCGAATATTCTCTTAAGAACGCTAGCTTTCGGCTTCACGTAGTCTGAGGTACACGTCCGGCGTACCCGGCAGTAACAACCGCAGAGGTGCTCCCCTTATGCCCTAGCTGAACTAACGGGAACGTAGAGCATAAACACAGGAGCCAGGCAACCCATCTTGGCCAAAACTTAAGTCATATTGATGCATATAATGGTGAAGAAAAGGTACATATGGAAAAGTGACACATATGCAGTGGGCGTGATGCCCTGAAGGTAATTATATTAAGCTTCTGTATAAGAAGCCCCCAGGTATAGTGAGCGTGCATAGCGCGTCAAGAGTGTGTAGTCGAGTCACACTTAAAGCCTTTAGGGCCATAAAAAGAAAGAGAGAGAATATAACTTAAAAAAGGCAGAGGGAAGGAGACGAACACAGAGTTCGGCGTTAGGCGTAGAATGTTCGAGTGCGGCCGCTCCATGGGTTCGCTCGAGTCGATTATCCGATGCATCATGCAGGCGTTACGCCCTCCGGTGAGAACTTTATCAATAATGAAGGGACCCTCCCACTTGGGCTTGAGCTTGTCCTTTTTCTTCTCTGGTAGGCGTAGAACGAGTTTGCCAACGTTATAAGTTTTGGCCCGTACTTCTCTCCTTTGATACCTGCAAGCCTGTTGCTGATAGAACGCGAAACGGGCTTTTGTGACGTCACGCTCCCCCTCCAGGGCATCTAAACTGTCATGCCGATCAAGCTCGGCTTCTCTCTCTTCATACATGCGCATTCGAGGTGAGTCATGAATGATATCGTAGGGTAATACCTCCTCTGCCCATACACCATGAAGAATGGTCTGTATCCGGTAGTGCGATTCGGTGTAGTCCACGGTCCCCATAGTACGGAGTCGAGCTCCTTGATCCAGTGTGTGTCTGATTCCTTCAGGGATCGCACTAGTCTGGGTTTGATGCCGCTCATAATAAGACCATTTGCTTGTTCAACTTGGCCGTTTGTTTGGGGATGATAGACGGAGGCGTAATCAAGCTTAATGCCCATGTTGCCGCACCAAGTTTTCACCTCATCGGCTGTGAAGTTGGAGCCTTTATCTGTGATCATGCTATGGGGGATGCCGTAACGGTGCACGACCCCTGATATGAAGTCTATCACTGGTCCGGATTCAGCCGTTTTAACTGGTTTGGCTTCTATCCATTTGGTGAATTTGTCCACCATGACCAACAGGTATTTTTTCTTATGGCTTCCTCCTTTAAGGGGTCCGACCATATTGAGCCCCCAGACCGCAAAGGGCCGGATTGTTTGGAGTGCGGTAGGTGGCATATGGCTTTGGTTGGCGAAGAGCTGGCAACTGACGCAATGTTGGATGAGGCCCTGTGTGTCTGCTCGGGCTGTCGGCCAGTAGAAACCTGTACAGAAGGCCTTGCTTACAAGGGCCCAAGCTGCGGCAGGGTGGCCGCCGAGTCCAGCATGAATTTCGGCCAAGAGCTGCCGCCCTTCCTCTTTGGAGATACATCTTTGGAGTACTCCAGTAGCGCTTTTCTTATAAAGCTCTCCCTCGTGGACCTTGTAGGCTTTAGAGCGCCACACAATGCAACGTGCCTCATTTTGGTCCTCGGGGAGTTCCTGGCTACTTAGGTAGACTAAGAAGGGTTCGGTCCAGGGGGCGATGACAGCCATCATTACATGGGCCAAAGGTGTTATTTCGGTGGCGGAGCCTTCGATTATGTAAGAGTATTCGGGCTCTGGGGTTGTCGTCGGATCCAGACTAGTATTGCTGGTCTCCCCTTGCCACACCATGGATGGCTTGAACAGCCTTTCCAAGAAGATGTTAGGTGGGACGGGGTCGCGCTAGCGCCGATGCGGGCAAGGATATCCGCCGCTTGATTGTTTTCTCGGACCACATGATGAAATTCAAGCCCCTCGAACCGGGCTGACATCTTGAGGACGGCATTACGGTAAGCCGCCATTTTTGGGTCCTTGGCGTCGAAGTCTCCATTTATTTGAGATATTGCAAGGTTCGAATCCCCACGCACCTCTAGGCGTTGGATGCCCATGGAGACTGCCATCCGAAGATCGTGCAACAGAGCCTCGTATTCAGCTGCATTGTTGGAGTATGTGTATAGTATTTGGAGTACGTATTGGACTGTATCTCCGGTGGGAGATGTCAGGACAACGCCCGCTCCCAGACCAGCCAACATCTTAGAGCCGTCAAAGTGCATGATCCAATTGGAGTATGCGTCATACTTTTTAGGGAGTTCGGCTTCTGTCCATTCGGCGACAAAGTCAGCCAGTACTTGCGATTTAATGGATCATTGTGGTTTATATATAATGTCGAATGGAGGGAGCTCGATGGCCCACTTAGCAATCCGTCCCGTGGCATCGCGGTTGTTTATTATATCGTTGAGTGGTACTTCGGAGACCACCGTGATTGAACACTCTTGAAAGTAGTGTCGTAGTTTTCGGGATGCCATGAAGACCGTGTATGCTATCTTTTGATAATGTGGGTACCGTGACTTGCATGGTGTGAGGACACTGGATACATAGTATACCGACTTTTTAAGCGGAAACTTATGTCCGTCCTCCTCTCGTTCGATGATGAGCACTGTGCTTACAACTCGGTGTGTTGCTGCTATATATAACAGAATGGGTTCGCCAATGTTCGGTGCAGCCAGGATTGGGTTGCTAGCCAAGAGGGCCTTTATTTCTTCCAGTCCGGCCGTAGCTGCATCCGTCCACTCGAAGTGTTCGGTGCGTCGAAGAAGGTGATAAAGAGGTAGTGCCTTTTCTCCCAGTCTGGAGATAAAGAGGCTTAAGGCAACCACGCATCCAGTTAATTTCTGGATTTTCTTGAGGTCTGTTGGTGTAGCCAACTGTGACAAAGCTCGGATTTTAGCCGGGTTTGCTTCAATTCCTCTGTTGGAAACGATGAAGCCCGGGAGCTTTCCGGCGGGAACACCGAAAACGCATTTTTCCGGATTGAGCTTGATGTCATATGTTCGGAGGTTGTCGAACGTGAGCCTCGGGTCGTCTACTAAAGATTCGACGTGTCTGGTCTTGATGACCACGTCGTCCACGTATGCCTCAGCTGTTTTGCCGATTTGTTTTTCCAGGCATGTCTAAATCACGTGTTGGTAGGTTGTGTCAGCATTTTTGAGCCCGAAAGGCATGGTGTTGAAGCAAAAAGGGCCATACGGGGTGATGAATGCCATAGCAGCTTGATCGGACTCCGCCATCTTGATTTGATGGTATCCGGAGTATGCATCGAGGAAGCACAATGAGTCGTGTCCTGCGGTAGCATCGATTATTTGATCGATGGGGGGAGAGGGAAGAGAACCTTGGGGCAAGCCTTATTGAGGTCCTTGAAATCGACACAGAGGCACCAGGATTTATCCTTCTTTGGTACCATCACCAGGTTTGCTAGCCAGTCCGGGTGTTTTATTTCTCTGATGAATCCGGCTTCGAGTAACTTGGCTAGCTCCTCTCCCATAGCTTGTCGTTTGGGCTCTAAAAAGCGTCGTAGTGTTTGCTTGACCGGCTTGTATCCCTTCAGTATGTCGAGGCTATGCTCGGCCAACCTGCATGGGATCCCTTGCATATCTGAAGGGTGCTAGGCGAAGATGTCCCAATTCTCGCGTAAGAACGCCCGCAATGCGGCGTTGATTGTGGGGTTCAGCTTTGCCCCAATGGATGCTATTTTTGTAGAGTCCATTGGGTGGACTTGGAATTTGACTATGTCGTCCGCTGGTTTGAAGGAGGTGGACTTGGATCATTTGTCAAGTATCACGTCGTCCCTGTCCACTGTGGAGCATAGCGCAGTTAGTTCTTCGGCCGCGAGGGCTTCGGATAATGCCTCAAGGGCCAGGGCGGCTGTTTTTTTGACACGGAGTGCTATGTCCGGATCACTAGCTAGAGTGATGATTCCGTTGGGCTCGGGCATCTTGAGCTTCATGTACCCATAAAGGGGTATAGCTTGGAAGCTCGTGAATGCGTCCCTCCCTAAAAGAGCGTGGTATCCACTATTGAATGGGGCCACTTGGAATGTTATCTCTTCGGACCTGTAATTCTCCTGCGTGCCGAATACCACATCGAGTGTGATTTTTCCCGCACATCATGCCTCCCGACTAGGGTAATTCCTCTGAAGGTCGTGCTGCTTTGCTCAATGCGGCTCTTGTCTATTTCCATTTTGTTGAGAGTTTCCTCGTAGATGAGATTTAATCCGCTGCCACCGTCCATGAGCACTTTAGTAAGCCGGAAGCCGTCCACAATTGGAGTAAGGACCAAAGTGGCTGGTGCTCGGACTGTTCCGAATTGAGGTTCATCACTAGCATTGAAGGTTATGGCCGTGTCATTCCATGGATTTGCTGCAACATGGCATACTTTGGCGAGGCCGCGAAGTGCTCTCTTGCGCCTGTTCTTTGAGGCGGAAGTCTTGAAGACTGTCAACACTGTATTGTTGTTTACTGCGGGATGATGCCCTGCGGTATTGTTAATGAGGAGATCCTCGCCGCTCTTGACCACCTGCCGAAGTATCCAACATGCTATAAGGCTATGTGTTGGTATGGTATCTGGTGTGGTGTGAATTTTGCATGGCCCATTGAGCCATCCCTCTAATACGGTTCCACGCCCTGTAGTGGGCTTTGGTTTCTTTGTAATTGGATCGGGTGACTTGCGAGAGTGCACCCTTTTAGTTTGGACGAGGGGTTTAGTAAGAGCCGGAGGATCCCAAAATTTTGCTTGGGTCTTCCAGGCGCTTTCCATCACACAGTACTTTTGTACTATGACTGCCAAGTCAGCGAAGTGTGATATGTCATGGCGACTTATGGCGTTAAGGATTCCCTTGTCCGTGCAATTTTCGCAAAAGAATGAGATTGCATCTTCCTCGCAACAATCCTTGACCTTGCTCATTACAAGGAGGAATCTGGGCCAAAAGTGATGTACTGTCTCTTGGGATTGTTGTCTAATGTGGGAAAGATCGCTTGAATCTGGGTGGGTGGGTGGCTTTAAGTACGAACCCTGACCCGATCCGAGATCCATGGGCAGAGGAACTTCCGAATTTGGAAGTTCGGGTTCTGGGATGTTGCCCAATTTTTCTGGCCCACAGTCTGATTCTAAGTTCGGAGTTTGGGTCACGTCCTCCCGCGAACGGGTATGCGGCTCGGAGAGCTCGGGAATCCGGACATAGTTCATCCTCAAGATAGAGGAAGAATCGCTGCATTGCTCCTCCACCACCACTATTTGATGGGTGACCGGTGGAGAGTTAATCTCTCTTTGATCGGGTTTAAGCCCAATCTGATCATAGTCCGTAGCGACTCCCAAGGCGGCAATGCGATCCAAGAGCTCGTTCAAGGATGAAAGTTCCATTGGATCCATCTGCTCGGCATATTCCGAGCTGACGTGGAGGCTGTTTTTGATGATCCGAGAAGTCATTGTCGGCACGGCGGCCGAACGGGCGGTCATGATGAAGCCGCCCAGTCAGAGGGTTTGGTCTAAAGCCAGGGTTCCCCCAGAGGTGATGTTGTCCTCGATAATAAGGCGAGCCATCAAACCTTTTTTCGACATCACAGTGGAACTCTCAATGAAAGCACCAATGTCGGTGTCAAAACTGGCGGATCTCGGGTAGGGGGTCCCAAACTGTGCATCTAAGGCTAATGGTAACAGGAGGCGGGGGACACAATGTTTACCCAGGCTTGGGCCCTCTCTATGGAGGTAATACCCTACTTCCTGCTTGATTGATCTTGATGATATGAGTATTACAAGAGTTGATCTACCACGAGATCATATAGGCTAACCCTAGAAGCTAGCCTATGATTATGATTGTTCTTGTCCTATGGACTAAACCCTTTGGTTTATATAGACACCGGAGGGGGCTAGGGTTACACAGAGTCGGTTACAGAGAAGGGAATCTTCATATCTGAATTGCCAAGCTTGCCTTCCACGCAAAGGAGAGTCCCACCCAGACACGGGACGAAGTCTTCGATCTTGTATCTTCATAGTCCAACAGTCCGGCATAAGTATATAGTCCAGCTGTCCGAGGACCCCCTAATCCGAGACTCCCTCACCAACCTTGACCCCGACCAAGAGGAGGCGCTGGTGAAGTTCATGCGCACGAACAACGACGTGTTCGCGTGGGAACCCAAGCAGCTAGCGGGGGTCCCAAGGCAGGTGATTGAGCATCACCTGAATGTGTTCCCCAATGTACACCCCGTGAAGCAGAAAGCAAGGCGGCAGTCCACCAAGAAGCAAGCCTTCATCATCCAAGAAACCCGCAAGCTAGAGGCAGCAAGTGTTATTCGTGAGGTTCGCTACCCCGAATGGCTTGCAAACCCTGTTGTTGTGCCAAAAAAGGAAGGAAAGGAGCGCATGTGCGTCGACTTCACCAACCTCAACAAGGCCTGCCCAGAAGATCCGTTCCCGCTCCCCTGCATCGACCAAATTGTCGACTCCACCGCCAAGTGCGACCCGCTGTGTTTCTTGGATGTGTTTTCGGGTTATCACCAAATCAAGATGGCGGTAGAAGACGTGGAGAAGACAGCCTTCCTGACCCCATGTGGGGTGTACTGCTACACCTACATGCCATTCGGGTTGTGCAATGAGGGCGCAACCTTCCAGCGACTGATGCACATCACCTTGGGCCGGTAGCTCGGGAAAAATACCAAGGCTTACGTCGATGACATTGTGGTGAAGTCTTGGGAGGCGAAGACCTTGATCTAGGACCTGCAAGAGACCTTCGCGAGTCTCCGCAAAGTGTACTTGTGACTCAACCCGGAGAAGTGCGTGTTTGGCGTTCCTTCCGGCAAGCTTCTGGGCTTCCTCGTGTCCCACAGAGGGATTGAAGCCAACCCGTAAAAGGTCAAGGCAATCAAAGACATGAGTCCACCGCAAACCCTCAGAGAAATGCAGAAGCTCGCCCGATGCGTAATGGCGTTAGGACGCTTCATCTCCAAGTTGGGGGAGCGCGCCCTGCCCTTCTTCAAGCTGATGAAGAAGAAGGGCCCGTTTGAGTGGACACGGGAGGCCGATCAAGCGTTTCAAGACCTCAAGAAATATCTGACCAACCCTCCTGTGATGGTGGCACCACGCCCTCTCGAGCCCCTGGTGCTCTACCTCGCCACCACACCCTACTCCGCCAGCGCAGCTCTAGTAGCAGTTTGGGAGGAGCGCCAGGTCAAGGCCGCGTCACAGCCAGCCACGGCCACGGCCACAACGACACAAAACCAAGAAGGCTTCACGAGGACCATGGCCTCAGCAGATGGATACCAGCCTCAGCAGGAAGATGTCCCCGGGGCTGGAGAAGCCGCGCCAGGCGACCAGGCGTTGGGGGCTCTGTCGTCTCAGGAGGCGTCTCACCCTCCGGAGGGTGCAGACATCGTCAGCACACCCACCCTTGTCGAGCACCCGGTGTAGTTCGTCAGCACGGTGTTGGGGGATGCAAGGGCACGATACCCCATGCCTCAGAAGCTCTTGCTCGCGCTATTGGTAGCCTCATGAAAGCTACGACACTACTTTCAAGGTCACCCCATCAAGTTCGTCTCGGCCTACCCATTGGAAAGGGTACTCAGGAGCCCCAACTCCGCTGGATGGGTCGCCGAATGGAACATCGAGCTACAAGCGTTTCAGTTGGAATTCAACACAACCAGGGTCGTCAAGGGAGCCGCACTTGTAGATTTTGTGGCAGAATGGACAGAGGCGCCTGGGCTTGAAGCAAGCGAGGATTGGTCACTTTCCCCAGGAAGTGAGGCACCTGATGGCTAAGTCATGTACTTCGATGGAGCATTCTCGCGGCATGGCGCAGGGGCTGGTTCAGTGCTTATATCCCCCACTCAGGACAAGCTCTATTACGCCATGTAGCTCTGTTTCTAGCATGGCGAGAAGGTCCCCAACAACATAGCAGCATACGAGGGCCTCATAGCAGGCTTGAAAGTTGCAGCTGCACTGGGGGTGAAGCGCCTCATCATCAAGGGCGATCCACAGCTCCTCGTCAACTTCTCCAACAAGGTGTACGACCCGAAGGACGAGCGCATGGAAGCATATCTTGCGGAGGTGCATAGGATGGAAAAGTAGTTTTGGGGGCTGGAGTTGCAGCATGTGCCCCGCGGCACCAATCAAGAGGCTGATGACATCGCTAGGAGGGCATCCTAGCGGCTGCCTCAGGAGCCTGGCATTTTCGAGGAACGGCTCTTCAAGCCATCTGCGGCACCGTCACTTTCAAGCACGGCACAGCCTCGGGAGGAACTCCCATAGCCACTTGCCACAGGAGCCCCGACCTGTGGCCCGACCTCCGGAGCACGCTTGCTCTTGGTGCTGGAGCCTCAGGAAGGATGCTGGTCCATGGAATTCAAGGACTACCTGATGCAAGGGACGCTGCCAGAGAAACAGGAGCATGTGGAGTGTGTGGCATGGCAGGCCACGGCCTACTACATCCAAGAGGGTGAGCTCTACCGGATGCGGCCGAATGATGTTTCCCTACATTGTATCTCTAGGGTACAGGGGAAGGAATTGTTGGCTGACATACACGATGGAGATTGCGGACACCACTCATCATCATGGACCCTCGTCGGCAAGGCGTTTTGCAGTGGGTTCTACTGGCCTACGGCACTCAACGACGCGATCGAGCTAGTGAAGTCTTGCGAAGCCTGCCAATTCCATGCCAAGCAGATCCATCGGCCAGCTCAGGGCCTGCAGACCATCCCGCTCTCATGGCCGTTCGCGGTCTGGGGGCTAGATATCTTGGGCCCGTTTCCTCAAGCGCCTGGGGGCTACCGCTACCTCTACATCGTCGTGGACAAGTTCACCAAGTGGGCGGAGGTGGAAGCCGTTCGCACCATCCCAGCTGGTTCTGCGGTCAAGTTCATCAAGGGCCTCGTGAGCCGGTTTGGGGTCCCTAACTGCATCATCACCAACAACTGTTCGCAGTTCACCAGCAATCTCTTCAAAACATATTGTGCTAACCTTGGAACGCAGATATGCTATGCTTTGGTGGCACAGCCCCGGAGTAACAGCCAGGCCGAATGCGCCAACACAGAGGTCCTGAGGGGCCTCAAAACCAGGACCTTCGAGAAGAAGCTGGAGGCCTGTGGTAGGGGATGGTATGACGAGCTCCAGTCCGTGTTGTGGTCCATCCGCACTACCGCCACCAAGGCAACTGGTGAGACCCCATTCTTCCTCGTCTACGGAGCATAGGCGGTCATCCCTCACGAGGTCAAGCGTCACTCCGCGTGGGTCCTGACGTTTGATAAAGCGCAACAGGACACCATGCGGGGGATGGACCTCGTGCTGGGGGAGGAGCGCCGTCGTGAAGCCACACTGCGAGCAGCAAGGTACCAGCAGGCACTGAGGCGGTATCATTGCTGCAACATCCGCCCCAGAACACTCGAGGTAGGTGACCTCGTGCTTAGGCGGGTGCTCTCCAGGGAAGGGCTGCATAAGCTCTCGCCCATGTGGGAGGCCCGTTCAAGGTTGTCCATGTTTCCAGGCCTGGCGCCGCGCGCCTGGAGACTCAGGTAGGGGTGCCCGTCCCAAACGCCTGGAACATTCAGCACCTCCGGAAGTTCTACCCTTGAAGAAAGGCCCAGTGCCTGTGAAGAAGGCCCGGTGCCTGTGAAGAAGGCCCGGTGCCTGTGAAGCTCTACGCCCAAAGAAAGGCTCGGTGCCTGTGAAGAAGTCCCAGTGCCTGTGAAGCTCGCCGCCCGAGACACTCTCACGTAATAATGAGTTGGGGCTATACACGCCCCGGAGTCTCCGGAGTACCGCCCTCGGGCCTCGGGGGCTCCCGCCCACGCCCAGTGGCAGCACTTAGCTCCGCGCTGGTGAGAAGACGTCAAAGACTAGACTAGGTGCCAGACGCAGCTTTTCATTTGTTTTCCACGGTTAGCTTGTTCTTCCTTGTTTGAACCTTTATTGAAGTTGCTTCTAGTGTTGTTTGCCGTCTTCTGCCCCTGTTCCCTGTTTTCTGCTTTCGTCTGGCTCTCTCTCTCTCTCTCTCTCGCAAACCTCGCGAGGTGGGCTACGCGGGCGCCCTCGTGAGCCCTTCCTCTCTTAAATTTTTGCGAGGCTCTCTCGTTCGAGTCCACAGCGGGAGCACCCTTCCCGGTCCATTCCCCTCGGGCATCGCGACATGAAGCACTGGGCCATAGCCAGCAACTCTCGCGACCAAGGTTCGGAAATGATTCTCCCAACAGATTTTTTGCAGCTTTCGAGGCGCACGGCGAGGCCTCAGGCAGGCACCTCGCAAGGTGGAAACTACTGCAAACATCCCGAGCTAAGTTGTTCCTATGCGCAGACACATAGCAACGACACCATAACACAGCATAGGAACAACAAATGTAGTACGATAATTAGGGGATCATAGTCTGTTGCACGCCCCCACGGGGCCCCATGCTTATCTCTCTCGATGCAGGAAAAGGAGGAAACAAAATAAAAACAGCATGCGCCTTGCGACAGCTCGCGAGGAAGGATCTGTGTCATCCTCCCGAGCTCAATCAGACTCCACCTCACGCTTCACCTGGGTGCGGCAACAGGACGACCCACTACCGCCCTCAAAGCGGGCGTGGCGGCGTGGTGGCTGATCGCGGCCACCGCTAGAGGAGCTGTCGCCAGAGGAGGAGCCGCTGAAGCTCGACGAGCTGTGGTCGCCGCCGGGAGCGGGTTTGCCTTCGCCCTCGTCACGGCCGTCGCCAAAGCCGAGCACCTCGTCGTCGTCACCGTCTTCAGGGCAACACCCGACACGGCGGCCATCTTCTCCGTACACCCTCACGAAGAGGGTCGCGTCGCCATCGTACTTGAAGTGGAGGGTGCATCGTCGCCATCGTACTTGAAGCGCGGGCAAACATCTGCCAGCCCCGGGCCAGGGCCACGTTGCCGGCGACGGAGGTCTCAACTGCGACCCAGGAGGCCCTACTGCAGCAACCATCCGCCTGCAACCAAAGCCCGCCGGGGCCAGCGGCCGGCATCTCACCGGTGAAGAAGCGAGGGAGCTGGAGCTAGTTGCCGGACGGGTTGTCCGACCACACAACAAGCGCCGGCAGCACCTCTGCTGGATGGAAGCACGGCTGGGGAGGCCGCGCAGCCATGGTGCGCCTTCCCCCACCAACCGGGCTGCCTCGACATGGGCGGCCACCACCACATGAAGAACCACTGCCGCGACGACGGGAAGCCATGGCAGGGGTCGTGGGGTGCTTGCGAGGACGACCGCGGCCGCGCTTGGGCGGAGGAGAGCCAGGCCCTTCCTGGCGAGCCTTCCCCTTCTCCGCGGTCGAGAACCTCTTCACGGGCGCCACGGGGTGCTGTGAGCAACAAGAGTGAGGAAGAAGAAGAAGCGGGCGGAGCAAGAGGAGATAGGCAACATGAGCTTTTGTCTCTCCCCATTTATAGCCCGAGGGAGGCCAACCGTCGACCTCCACGATCGCAGGTAATCATGACTCTTTTTGCATGCAGCAGGGACTCGTCAAATCGGGCAGTTGCCGAGGTAGCATGGGGAAGCGGAGACGCCCACGTCCAATCAACCGCCACACGGCGACCAAGGCCGCAGGCTGTTGGGGCCTGTGGCGTTCCACACTTGCCCTTTGGCTTCACTGCTAAGCCAAGTCCAAGCACGCCTTGGGCCTGGGGGCTACTGTCGGCGTTCTGGGAATGAGGATCCCCAGACTTGCTTGCATGCGGCCTGCAGCATGGCTCAACAAGTGGCCCAGTACGGCCCGTCTTCGTCCACCCAAGCTCAAGACCCTCACAAGGGGCCAAGCCTCGCGGGGCGGATGATGCAAGGCCTCCTTAGGGGTGGCCTCACCAGGCAGGCTCGCGAGGAGGCAGAGAGATCAAGGCAAGGGGTGCCCCGTGAGGTGCTCATGACGCAAGCCATGACGATCAAGACCAGGCAGGCGCCAGCGTACGCAGTGTCCACGTTTCCTCTTTGGTGCAAAGGGGGCAAGCGCAGGCGTGGAGTATCGAGGCATTAGGCAAAGGTTTCCATATCGGTGCAATGAGACCAAGACCAGCAGGACGGCAGGACGGAGGTCACCGTGGAGCCCAAGACGGCGTCATCACCAGTGCCTTTGGCAATCGAAGACCACCTTTAGTCAGGATAGCTTGTACTAGTTGTCCCCTTTCAAAATGGCTATTGTTGGATCCCTTCCCGCTCGACATTTGGGAAGAAGACCAGGGCCTCTATAAATTGGGCCAGCCACCACAGTAGAGGACAATCTGATCCGAACCTAGCTCATCCACACCACCACAAGAACACCTCTCCTCGCGAGGCTGTTCTTCCTCTGTACTGTTCATCATCAGCCCAAGAGTCAATCCACCACACCACACACTGGATTAGGGTATTACACCACAACGGTGGCCCGACCCAGTATAAACCTCGTGTCTCTTGTGTTGTTCATCATCCTAGCTGAGAATCGCGGCGAGGTTGTGGACGTGTTTTGGTAGGGAGAAGATCTTCGTGCGCACCCCAGAGTTCGAACCTTAAGGGTTTTGCCAGAACCCGATATCCGACATGAACCTTGTTTGATATTGAATGAAGTTAATTGATTGTATTTGCCTCATGTGCATATGGGTAGTGAAATCTCTCCTAGACCTTATTCTATTCTGTTTTCTCACCCCTTCTAACCCATCAGATGCCTCCGAGAAGTGACACCGGATTCGTGTTCCCACCAGAGCTCACCCAGTTGATCCAGCAGCAGAATGCCTTGATGCAGATGCTAGTTCAGAATCAGAACCAGAACCAAGGCAACAACAATAACAACAACAACCCACCGCCACCACCCCCTGTTGACAACCTAGCCTGTTTTCTGAGGTTGAATCTGCCAGTGTTCTCTGGCAGCACCGTGCCGATTGTTGCAGATGATTGGCTCCACAATATTGGTAGGGAGCTAACTACTGCAGGATGCACTGATGCGGAGAGAGTGCGCTTTGCCACACATCAGGTTGATGGACCTGCGGCATCTTGGTGGGAGAATTTCACCACCACTTACCCCATTGCTACAGTTACATGGGATCAGTTTCAGCAGGTTTTCCACACCGCCCATGTTTTAGCTGGAGCTATGAGCATGAAGAAGCGCGAGTTTCGCAACTTACGCCAAGGGAGTCGTACCGTGGGATAGTATGTGGATGAATTCAGCAAGTTAGCACACTATGCCCCAGATGATGTGGCCACAGATGCCGCGAAGCAGGAGAAGTTTCTTGAGGGACTCAATGATGAGCTAACCATGCAGTTGATGGTGGAAACTTTCAACAACTACCAGGAGTTGGTAGACAGGGCCCTCGTGATAGAAGGCAAAAGCAGCAACAGATTGATAACCGCAAGAGGAAGTATGGACAGGGGAGGTACACTTTTGGAGCTCAGCAGAAGCCCCGCTATTCCCCGTACTCGGGAGGACATACTCATAACCATGGAGGCCATAACCATGGAGGACATACGCACAATGGGGGAAGTTCACACAACCACAGTGGCCCTAAGAATGGCAATGGAAATGGAGGAAGCAACAGTCAGAACAGTTCCAACCCCGTGACACCAGCCAAGAGAGATCTAAGTCACGTTACTTGTTTCAAGTGCGGGAAGACCGGACATTACGCCACTGAATATCCTGAAGCAAAGAATGGAAATGGCAATGGAAGTTCCTCTGAGGCATGGAGGAGATTGAGGAGCAGCCCGACACAGTTGTTGGTAAATTTTTGATTAATGCATTTACATCACTTTTTCTTTTCGATACTGGTGCATCTCATTCATTCATATCAAGGGGATTTGTGGATAAGTATAAGTTTCCAACAATAGCCCTTAAGTCACCTATGTTCGCGAGTTCCCCAGGAGCGGAGTATATGGCTAGTAGGCGATGCTATCAGTTGCCAGTAACCATAGGTAGACATGTTTTCCCCACCGACCTGATCGTCCTAGAGTCACAAGGATTGGATGTGATACTAGGCATGGATTGGCTATCCAAGTATGAAGGAAACGTCGATTGCGCTAGTAAATCAATTCTTCTCACCACCCCGGAAGGAAAGAGGATCAAGTATGTGTCTTGGCATGCATCGAGGAGGACTTAGGTGAATTCCTTATCAGAGTTGTTCGGGAGGAAGTACCAGTGGTGAAGGATTTTCCTGATGTATTTCCGGAAGAGTTACCTGGCATGCCACCGGATCGAGATATTGAGTTTTTGATTGAATTATTGCCAGGCACCGGACCAATATCAAAGAGACCGTATCGGATGCCCGCAAATGATCTGGAGGAAATTAAGAAGCAGATTAAGGAGTTACTGTAGAAAGGTTATATTCCACCAAGTTCATCACCTTGGGGAGCCCCAGTGCTTCTAGTTGAGAAGAAGGATGGATCGCTGAGGATGGTTGTTGATTATCGTGCGCCGAATGAGGTGACGATCAAGAACAAATACCCTTTGCCGATGATCAATGATTTGTTTGCCCAGCTGCAAGGAACTAAGGTTTTCTCCAAGATTGATCTTCGATCAGGTTATCACCATTTGAAGATCCGAGAGCAGGATATACCTAAGACAGATTTTACCACGAGGTATGGGCTATATGAGTATACCGTTATGTCATTTGGTTTGACTAATGCCCCTGCCTATTTCATGAGTATGATGAACAAGGTGTTCATGGAGTTTTTGGACAAGTTTGTCATGGTGTTCATTGATGATATATTGGTCTACTCGAAGAATGAAGAAGAGCATAAGGAACATTTGCGCTTGGTTCTCGAGAAGCTCAGGGAACATCAGTTGTATGCCAAGTTCATCAAATGTGAGTTTTAGTTGAAGGAAGTTGGCTTTCTTGAACATGTTATATCCGGAGAAGGAATAGCAGTAGACCCTACCAAGGTTGCTTCTGTCACTAAATGGTTGGCACCCATCTCAGTGGGAGAGATGAGAAGTTTTCATGGACTCGCAGGTTATTATCGGAGATTTATTGAGAATTTTTCAAAGATTGCGAAGCCCATGACGGAGTTATTGAAGGATACCAAGTTTAAATGGACTAAGAATTGTGAGGCCAGTTTTCAGGAGTTGAAGAAACGTTTGGTTACTACCCCAGTGCTGATTCTCCAGACATACGCAAGGATTTCCAAGTGTATTGCGACGCTTCACGTCGAGGACTTGGAGGTGTGCTTATGCAGGATAGAAGAGTTGTTGCGTATGCCTCACGACAGCTTCGACCTCATGAGCTGAATTATGCTACGTATGATTTGGAGTTAGCAGCCGTAGTGCATGCGCTCAAGACATGGAGACACTTTCCCATCGGTAACCGTTGTGATGTATATACGGATCATAAGAGTTTGAAGTACATCTTCATGCAGAAGGAGTTCAACCTCAGGCAAAGGAGATGGTTGGAGCTCATAAAGGATTATGATATGAGATTGCATCATCACCCAGGAAAGGCCAACGTCGTAGCAGATGCATTGAGCCGCAAGAGTTATGTTAACACGCTCATAACCGGAGGATTACCTAAGGAGTTAGCAGATGGCCTTCGACAGCTATGCTTGGAGATAGTTGTGAGAGGTTATGTTGCAGCATTGGAAATTCAGTCCACTTTGTTGGGTAAGATCAGAGAAGCCCAGAAGACGGACAAGGAGATCACTGAGATAAAGGAAAGGATGAGTAAAGGAAAGGCTAAAGGATTTCGTGAGGATGAGCACGACACTTTATGGTTTGAGGATTGTATCTATGTGCCTAATGACCCTGAGATCAGGAAGTTGATTCTTCAGGAGGCTCATGATTCACCCAGGCAACACCAAGATGTATCTAGATTTGAAGGAAAGTTTCTGGTGGACAGGAATGAAGAAGGATATTGCTGAGTATGCAGCAGTATGCAATGTATGTCAGAGAGTAAAGGCAGAGCATCAGAAACCAGCAGGGTTACTATAGCCTTTGCCGATACCCGAATGGAAGTGGAATAAACTTGGCATGGATTTTATCACTCGAATACCAAGGAACCATTCAGGATATAATTCCATTTGTGTTGTAGTTGATCACTTGACGAAAGTAGCCCATTTCATCCCTATGAAGACAACTTATACGAGTGTGAAGTTGGCGAAGATATACATGACCAGGATTGTATGTCTGCATGGAGTTCCAAGGACCATTGTATCAAATAGAGGGACACATTTTACTTCAAAGTTTTCGAATCAGTTGCATGAAACATTGGGTACCAGGCTAGAGTTCAGTACAACCTTTCATCCACAAAAAGATGGACAGACCGAGAGAGTCAATCAAATTCTGGAGGACATGTTGAGAGCTTGTGCGCTAGATTATGGGTCTAGTTGGGATGACAATTTGCCCTATGCAGAATTCTCCTATAACAACAGTTATCAAGTCAGTTTATAGATGGCCCCTTTCAAAGCTTTGTATGGAAGGAGGTGCATAACACCATTATCATGGGATGAAGTTGGAGATCGACAGTTGTTCGGACCAGACTTAATCAGAGATTCTGAGGAGAAGGTTAAGTTGATTCGAGACAAATCAAGATAGCCCAGTCCAGGCAGAAGAGTTATGCAGATACTAAACGCAAGGAGGTAGCATATGAAGTCGGAGACAAAGCATATCTTCGTGTGTCCCCACTTCGAGGAGTTAAGCGTTTTGGAGTTAAGGGAAAGCTAGCACCATGTTTTGTGGGACCATACAGAGTTCTGGAACGCATAGGAGTAGTTGCCTACAAGTTGGAATTGCCCGAAGGATTGTCAAGAGTTCATGATGTGTTTTACGTTTTCTAGTTGAAGAAGTGCCACACAGAGATGGCCAACATTCCTCTGAGAGATACAGTGTCACTGGAAGTAATTCAGTTTGTAAAATCCCAATTTTCAATTTGGATGTTATACATAGGTCATTCATATGCATTTCGTATTTTATTGCATTTGGTTGTGATCCAAGAAATCTTAAGCAACTCAAGGACCCAAGGAGAGAGTTGGACGTTTCATTTAATTTTCATTTTTGAATTTATTTCAAATTAAAAAGTGGATCAATTTGATTTTCAATAATTTCTTTCCAATTATTTCAAATAATCAAAATAAAGAGAGAAGATAATACTACTTCAAAACAGAGGAGAAATATTGGAAATAAATTTTTAAGTCAAATTATTTTATTTGAGTTTTTATTTGCATCTTTTGTTCGGTTGTAATTAGAGAAAAAGTTGCATTTTTAAAAATTGCATTTAGTCCAGAAAAATGTTCACGTAGTCCCAAATATTAGGTAGGGATGGTGAAAATTGTTTCAGGAATTTTAGGACTTTTATTTTTATTTATTACGACTTTTCTTCATCGCGGCTATTTAAAAAAAGGTTCACCTCGGCCGGGCCACGGCCCAGCGCGTCGACCGCCTCGTCCCCGTGCTCGCGCCGGACTCCCGACGGAGTCCAAGTCGGGACCTCGACCCCGGGGGCCTTTATAAGCAGCCGTCGCCTTGTTTTCGCCACCAGCCACCGCCGCCTCCACCGCAGCCAACGCCGCCACTGCCGAGTGCCCGCCGCCGTTTATTGCCATTGCCTTTGCCGCCGCCGCCGCCCGTAATCGCCGCCGCGCCACGCTCACTACTGAGCAGCGACTCCGCCCGCCACCGACGCCGGAAGCCGCCGCCGCCGCCCGTCGCCTCGCCTCGCCAGTTTTCGCCATCGTTGACCGAACCGCCGCCGTCGCCGAACCGGTAAAAATCGCTCGGTTTTTCTCGGTTTTATTTTTTTAGATAGGTTTAGTTTTAGTTCGGTTATTTTATTTAGTTTGCTAATTAGTGAGCGTTCACTCGATTAGCCTCTATAACGAACGATTTCGTTCGTTAGGTTCTGTTAGCAGAATTTTGTCCGATAGATTTTTCTTTTTCTATTTATTTTCAGCCAGGGATCTATCTGCGAATACTTTTATCGCGATTTAGCCCCTGATCTCAAAACTAGTGTAACTTTTAGCTCGTTTATCCAAATTAGATGAAACCAACGCCTAAATCATCCCCTCTTTCCAGTAATCCAACTTGAACATGATTTTGACAATTTAGAATTTGAGTTTAGTTCAGATTAGTATTCAACCTTGTTTCGTCTGTATCTTGAGTTTCGTAGCTCCATTTGAGTTGACTCTTTTTGCAAATCATAGCTAATCACATGTACCTGCTATTAAGATCTAATCCACATGAAAATAATGTTGTTAGGTTTTTTCTGTTGAGTTTAGTTGTTTGCTTGTTTCGAATTTATTTGGATTTTTTCTCATTTTCTCTTTGTTTCGTTTGATTGATTGCTTATGCATGTTATTGTTTGTCTACGCTAGATTTTCCGGAGTGCGAAGCTTGTTACTACGAATCCCTAGAGTTTGTAGATCATCAGCAAGGCAAGTTACACTTTGATCATACTTTTCAATACCCAATTTTTACTATGCATTAGTTTTGCCCCTCAAAGATTTGCATGAGTAGGATTGGGAACATGTGGTTGGGTTGTAGTACCTGAGGTAGGAATCTAATACCTTTGATCACCTCGGGAATATACTTTATGTTCTTTTATTGCTTAGCCATGCTCATAGACGGGGATTGGATCATGATACACATGGAAGTTGTGAGAGTTATTAATCTTGAATAACATTAAGGGGGCAACTTTAATACACATCTGGGTGGATTGGTTGGGGCACTTGGAGAATCCAGTGCTAGCCCATTTGGGAAATCTTGGAGTACCCGTGTGATTTTTCCCCGGTTCGCCACCCAGGCTCAAAGGGATCATATGATATTTCATGACTAGAAACTTCCGTGTGCAGCCACAAGACATTATGGGCTCTGGCGTAGTTGAGTAAGTTGTGTGAGCTCTCTAAGAGGTGGCCTAGCAGATGTAGGGGAAAGTAGGTGTACTGGTCTACCCGGAGTAGAGAGTTAATGCTTCAGAAAGACTATGTCTCGATCTTCCAATCATGGATGCGGTCGAGTCTTGTGGGGAAAAGTGCGCAACCTCTGCAGAGTGTATAAACTAATCATGGTTAGCCGTGTCCCCGGTTATGGACATCTCAAGTATCTGGAATTGGATATTATTGTTGATCTCATCACTCTTAAATTAATTAATTGTGTTTAATGATGATACTTGTTTAATTGGGATTTGAGTTGGAGGAACCTTCTCAAATATTGGTACAACTTGGGAGTAGTAAATAAGTTTATTCCTTTTTGTAGGAAAAAACTAGCTTTATGCAAAACCTTGAGCTTAGAGTCTCCACCAGCCAAATATTGCATGTAGATGTAGTTCTTCCATTCATTGCTTTACAGTGTAACTCTGCCAACATATTCCATGTGCTGACCTACATGGCTGCAATGTCTCATGTTGCAGACTTCTTAGACGACGAATAAGGTGTGATAGGTCATTGTCATGCACTCAGCTATGCCGTTGGAGTTGATGGACTCATTTACCTTTGAAGCTTCCACAGTTATTTAGTTTAGATGGCCTTCAGCCATATTATTTGTGTAATCATACTCTTTATGAGGACCTCAATGTAATAAGTGTGTGATTGAACTCTTTTATAATTCCTCGAGTACTCTGTGTGTCAGCATTACCGATCCAGGGATGACACTTAAGCACAGAGACTTTGGTCCATTGGGATCGTGGTCGCTACATAGATGTTAGAGTGATTGTGCATGCTTTGCCACATATTTCATTTGCCATTTTATTGTGTGAGAATGTTGTTTGCATTTTTCTCATTCAAGGACGTCCATTTGTTGCTTTGATTGTTTGGCTCTTTTTCTTTTGCCAAATGGATGGACAAGAATGCCTAAGAACTCCCTCTAGCTATCTATGCTTTTCTTGTCTCAAACTCTATTCATGCTACATCCCAAAGTTTGATCAAGTCAGATTCGAACCCTCTGGGTGAGGAGCACACGGAGTCACCGATTCGTCATAGACTTAAACTTCCAAAATCTCTCTATGCATATCGGTCTGACCAATTCATTCCTTTCTGTCAAACCGAGTTCATTGAGTTGATCTAGGTTTTCAATCTCGATGCAACCGATTTGAACAATTCGGTCACACCGAGTTGCAGTAACTGCTTGCGAATCTGCCTCTCGGTGCCACCAAGTCGTTCCACTCGGTCACACCGACAAGGTCAGGATATATATACCCATGGGTCAAATTTTGGAAATTCCTCCAAAAACCTTTCGCCCGCGCGTATCCTGCTCTGCCGACTCAGGTCTCTGGATCGTTTCCTCGTTGCCCGCGACCTCCTGCCACTAGTCTCCGCCGCCGTTGCCGCCGTAGCGAGCTCATTGCCAAATTAGGGTATGTGTTCGATCCTTTGTGCTTTCTCACTCCGATTCTTAGCACAAAAACAATGCCATGATTCTTGACAAGTTTGAGATTATCCTATCCAACAAAAACTTCCTTTAGTCTAGATTTGAGTCGAAAATTTAGGGTTAGGTTTCTGCCGAACTCATCTCGGACCGAGCGAGTTGTAGAAATTGGTCTCACCGATTTGGCTTAGGCCATTGCACTTGTGATTTTCGGCCTGATCGAAATTACAAATCGATGTAACCAAATTCAGAACTTTATGAAACCCTAGCAATATCGGTGTCACCAAACTGTGCCTTGGTCTGACCGAGATCACTAGTTTAGACACCGAATGTTGCTTTGGTGTCACCGAGTTTAACAAATCGGTAGCTCCGAAATGCTTTCTGTAGAAAACTAAAATAAGTTTTTGACTCAATTATTTTGCAAAAACTCTGCACTTTGTGATGCTCATCCACTTTATCTCATATATATCTATTCACAGAGTTAGCTTGCAGTGTCAGCTATGTTAGATCAGAGTGATAGCCAGACCAAGTCTAAGGAACAAGTCAACATGAGTGAGGGAACTAGTCCCTCTGACAACTATGAAGATGGAAGTAGAAGTACTCCTAGCAACCTGCCTAAGGCTGCTACTAGGCAGAGGAGGAAAAGAATCTCAGATTCTGAGGATGAAGATTACATTGCTGCTGAGGAGGAGGTCAGCTCCAAAAATAAAGTTGTCAAGAAAGAGTTTGGCACAGTAGCTTCAACCAAGCCTGGTCTGCACAAGAAAGCTCCTGCCAAGAGAGTGCCCATGTCCAAAGCCAGAGCCTCAACACGGGAAACCATTGAGTTCACTCTTGAACCAAAGGAGGCTGGAGAGGGCAAGAAGAGAAAGGAAAGGGTCAAGAGGACCATAGCCAGAGTAATTGGCAGATCCTCTATGATAAGAAACCCAGCTGAGGATGAGGAGGAAGATGAAGAAGAAGATGCTGCACCAACACCAAAGACTCGGAAGCTGATGGGGGATGCCATCAAATCTGGGGTTGCTCCATCAAAGCCCAAGCCTGCCCCCAAAGCTACAGCTCAAGCTTCAAAGTCTGCACCAAAGAGAAGCACCAGAAACATTCCTTCTGCAGAAAAGAACAAGGCCCCAGTGCCTGAAATGGAAGAAGAAAAAGAGGAAGCTCAAGTGCTTAGAAAGTTCAAGCCAAAAATTCCTAATCATGATGATAATCATCCAGTTGCTGAAAATATGAAGGAGAGAAAGGATGCAGGTCTCAGATTGTGGAGACAATCAGACCCTTATGCTGTGAGGAGAAGAACTATTGTGGACAACATATTTCACACTAAGGAACAACAGGACTTCTATGAGACTGTGCTCTTGGATAAGAAGCCCATTGTTTGTGACAAGAATAGATTGGAAGTACATTGATAGCAATGGAGATTACTTTCCTGGAGTACATGAGAGCTTGACACTCAATGGAGTAGGCACTTATGTGGGTCAGAAATTGACCAAGTGGAATGATGAGCTGATCATGCAGTTCTATTCAACAGCTCACTTCTACCTAGATGGGAAAATTGTTTGGATGTCTGAAGGTACTAGGTAACGGTCTACTGTTGTTGAGTGGGACAAGCTTATCAATGCCTCTGAAGAAGCTGAGGATGATATTGATGTCTATGCTGAGCGCAGGAAAGATCACAACTCCATGGCCAACATGTACAAGGAGATAACTGACAAGGCCTTGGAGACACACAAGCTAGGGTCAGTATACTATCTAATGTCTGGACTGGCCACCATGAACACTATTTTGAGACATACCTTGTTGCCCAAATCAGGAGATCACATGATGATCAGAGGCCACTTCATCAACTTGCTTCAACTATTTGATTTGCCACAAAAATTTAAGGTGATGAGCTTGATAGTTGAAACCATCAAGAGAACAGCAGCAAACCAAAAGAGATCATGTGGGTATGCTCCATACATTCGGATGCTCATCAACTCCAGGATGGGCAAAGGTGTGTATCTGTTGGATAAAGAGCACCTTCCCTTGAGACCTAACCTTGAGGACTACACAGTTGTTATGGATGCTTCAGATCCTACTTCAGTAGAGGGTCAGGAGAAGGGAGCAAAAGCAAAAGTAGAGAAGGCAACAAAGATGCCAAGTGTTGAAGAGGCATCCCAAGTTTTTCTCAAGTACAAACTAGATCAACTTGGCTATCTCATTCAGGCTACTTTGAGGATTGAGAAGGCATTGGCCACCCTGACTCAGAATCAAGAGAGTCTTGAAAGAATTTTTGAGACAAAACTTCATGACTTGGATGTCAAGGTGACAGAGATTCAGACTTCTATGGAGAAGATCAGAGAAGAGCTTGAGGATAGGAGTGACAAGACCACCACTGATGTTTATCAAAGGGTGCCCAGAAGACAGAGGTCTGCAGCAGTACCAGTGACAGATACTAGAGCTACAACTTTAGCTCCTGCAGCCACAGCTTTGGTTGCCCCTCCGGTTGCAACTCCTCCAGTGCCTACAACCTCTTCAGAAGCATTTGTTGCAGGACTCCTCTCCACTCCACCTCCTGAAGATCAAGCTTAGAGATCCACATAGCACTATGCATTTTCAAGATTTTTGGTAACTTGTTGCCAAAGGGGGAGAAAGTGTATAGATCACTGGCTTCGAGAGAGAGAGAGAGAGCTTTGCTTCTTTTTGGCTTTTTGCTACTTATTTGCTTGCTTGCTTGGATGATACTTTATGGTTATGTGTGTGAGATACTTGTATGGTCATGTGTTTGATCATATCATACTTGAATGTTTGTTCTTGGATGATAATATTCTCTATCTCTTATGTATGATCATTCACACTTTGTCTTCGTGATGAGTGAATATTCCATATTCTATCATTTTGAGCGCTCCACCAAGATGTATATGACATGGAAGAGTAACCCATGATCCTAATCGATTTGAATTTGCATTTAAAAGAAAATTTTAAATAATGCACAAATTTAGGGGGATCTCTTGCTTATCACATACTTATCAAAGCGATGATGTATTTCATTCTTATTATCATTTGTCGAAGCTTTGATCTATATGTTGCCATCAATTACCAAAAAGGGGGAGATTGAAAGTGCAACTAATCCCTGGGTGGTTTTGGCAATTCTTAACAACATAGCTCATTGAACTAATACTCTTTCAACATGATCATTTCAGAAAGTTCAATGATTGGCATGGCATGGACTAGAGATGTGGACCCCTCAAAATGCTAAGGACACATATTGGCAAAAGCTCAAGATTCTACATTTCCATTTTAGTGATCCAAGATCACATTGAGTCCATAGGAAAAGCCAATACTACTAAAAGGGGATGAGGTGTTGCTTAACGGCTTACTTGCTCAAAATGCTTAGTGATATGCTCCAAAAGTCCTCAACCACTTTTTCATTTCCACATATGTCCTAAACCTAAAGTCAAACTCCGCCCCACCGATTTGATCTATCCGGCGCCACCGAGTTCATTTGACATAGCCACTGCCATAAACCCTAATCACTTCGGTCTCACTGATAGGGATCTCGGTCTCACTGAGATGGGATTGCAAACTCTCTGTTTCCCTTCGTAACGTTTCAGTCTAACCGAAATGAGCGATTGGTCCCACCGATTTTGCAGTGAAAACTCTCTGCTTCCTTTTCGTAATGTTTCGGTCTCACCAAAATGAGCGATCGGTCCCACCAAGTTTGCCTGACCAACTCTCTGTGTGCCTATTACTGAAATCGGTCCCACCAAGGTCATGTGATCGGTCTCACCGAGATCAAGTTCTGCCCTAACCCTAGCACATCAGTCCCACCGAGTTCATGTGATCGGCCTCACCGAGATCAAGTTATGTCCTAACCCTAGCACATCGGTCCCACCGAGTTGATATTGTCGGTCCCACCGAAAAGCCTAACATTCACATTTTGAACTGAACCGGTCTGACCGAGTTTCACTATTCGGTCTCACTGACTTTGGGAATTTGTGTGTAACGTTTAGATTTTGTGTGGAGGCTATATATACCCCTCCACCCATTCTCCATTCGAGGAGAGAGCCATCAGAACGTGCCTACACTTCTACGACTCATTTTCTGAGAGAGAACCACCTACTCATGTGTTGAGACCAAGACATTCCAATCCAACCACAAGAATCTTAATCTCTAGCCTTCCCCAAGTTGCTTTCCACTCAAATCATCATTCCACCATATACAAATCTGTGAGAGAGAGTTGAGTGTTGGGGAGACTATCATTTGAAGCACAAGAGCAAGGAGTTCATCATCAACACACTATCTATTACCTTTTGGAGAGTGGTGTCTCCTAGATTGGTTAGGTGTCACTTGGGAGCCTCCGTCAAGATTGTGGAGTTGAACCAAGGACTTTGTAAGGGCAAGGAGATCGCCTACTTCGTGAAGATCTACCCAAGTGAGGCAAGTCCTTTCTGGGCGATGGCCATGGTGGGATAGACAAGTTTGCTTCTTCGTGGACCCTTTGTGGGTGGAGCCCTTCGTGGACTCGCGAAGCCGTTACCCTTCATGGGTTGAAGTCTCCATCAATGTGGATGTACGATAGCACCACATATCGGAACCATGCCAAAAATCTCCGTGTCTACATTGCATTTGCTCCCTCCAAACTCCCCCCCCCTTTACCTTCATATGCACTAATTTACATTCCACTGCTATACTCTTAGACTTGCATGTGTAGGTTTGTTGCTTGACTAGTGCTAAGTTGCTAAAATCTGCCAAGACATAAAATTGTGAAAAGGCTAGATTTTTATTTGGTCAAGTAGTCTAATCACCCCCACTCTAGACATACTTTCTATCCTACAACGTGGACATGTAAGGTTGGTCCGGGACGCTTCATCTTACAATACCACTGAATCAAAATAAGACGTTGGTGGTAAGCATATGACTATCACCGCCTGCCACTGATGGGAATTGTTACATGGAAAACAAAAATGTTTCTATGCACACGCAATGATCTATCCATGGAGATGTATAGCAACGAGGTGGAGAGTGTGTCTACGTACCCTCATAGACCATAAGTGGAAGCGTTTCACAACGCGGTTGATGAAGTCGAACTTCTTCGCGCTTCAACCGATCAAGTATGAACGCACGGCACCTCCGTGTTATGCACATGTTCAGCTCGGTGATGTCCCTCGCCTTCTTGATCCATCAAGACATCAAGGTGGTAGATGAGTTCCCTCATCAAGACGGCATGGTGAAGGTGATGGTGAAGTGATCTCCGCACGGCTTCGCCTAAGCACTACAAAAATATGACCGGGGGTGTAAATGGTGGAAGGGGGCGCCGCACACGGCTAGGCAATTGTCTGGAGTGTGCTAGGGGTTTACCCCACATATATATAGGTGGGAGGGGGAGGGTAGAGGCCGGGAGGCGCCCCAAGTAGGACTGAATCCTACTTGTGCTCCTCCCGAGCCGCGCCCCCTGCCATATATATCGAAGGGGGAAGGAAAGATGGGGAGGGGGAAGGAAGGAGAATCCTATTCCCTTTCTTTCCTTTCCTCCTTCCCCTTTCCTTCTCCACCTTGGCCGGCCCACATGGGGGGCGCACCAACCCCTTGTGGCTGGTGCATTTACCCTCTTGGCCCATAAGGCCCATATCTTTTCCGGGGGGGTGCCCGGAACCCCTTCTAGTGACCCGATATGTACCCGGTACCCTCCGAAACACTTCCGGTGTCCGAATACCATCGTCCTATATATCAATCTTTAACTATTGACCATTTCGAGACTCCTTGTCATGTCCGTGATCTCATCCGGGACTCCAAACAACATTCGGTCACCAAATCACATAACTCATATAATGTTATATCATCATCGAATGTTAAGCGTGCGGACCCTGAGGGTTCGAGAACCATGTAGACATGACTAAGACACCTCTCCGGTCAATAACCAACAGTGGAAACTGGATGCTCATATTGGATCCTACATATTCTATGAAGATCTTTATCGGTTGAACCGTTATGACAACATGAGTAATTCCCTTTGTCCATTGGTACTTACTTGCTTGAGATTCGATCTTGGGTATGTTCATACCTAGTTCAATCTCGTTACCAGCAAGTCTCTTTACTCATTCTGTAATACATCATCTCGTGACTAACTCCTTAGTCATTTGCTTGCAAGCTTATGATGTGTATTACCGAGAGGGTCCGGAGATACCTCTCCGATACTCGGAGTGACAAATCCTAATTTCAATCTATGCCAACTCAACAAACACCTTCGGAGATACCTGTAGAGCATCTTTATGATCACCCTGTTATGTTGTGACATTTGATAGCACACAAGGTATTCCTCCGATATTCTGGAGTTGCATAATCTCATAGTCGAAGCAATATCTATTTGACATGAAGAAAGCAATAGCAATAAAACTGAACGATCATTATGCTAAGCTAACGGGTGGGTCTTGTCCATCACATCATTCTCCTAATGATGTGATCCTGTTATCAAATGACAACGCATGTCCATGGTTAGGAAGCCTTAACCATCTTTGATCAACGAGCTAGTCTAGTAGAGGCTTACTAGGGACACGGTATTTGTTTATGTATTCTGACCTGTATTTAAGTTTCCGATCAATACAATTCTAGCATGAATAATAAACCTTTATCATGAATAAGGAAATATAAAATAACAACATTATTATTGCCTCTAGGGCATATTTCCTTCAGTTTACCCCTACCCTCATATGTATTGTTGAGACACAAATAGAAGGAAGTAGGGTATAAGCTTTGGCTAGCTTGATAGGTTTTGACAATTCTTATGCCGTTGATAGTCAAGGAAGGAGTGGTGGTATTGGTTTATTTTGGAACAATGCAATAAAAGTTGAAATACTTGGTTACTCAATTTACCATCTAGATGTATCTGTTGAGGAACAAGGGGAGGAGAAATGGAGGAGGACCTGTGTCTATGGGGAGGCGTAAACTCACCTACGCCACCAAACTTGGATTGTTCTAAAAAACATAAGTACTTTAAGTAACCTTCCGTGGCTATGCATTGAAGATTTTAATGAAGTCCTATGTCCAAATGAGCATGAGGGAGTGGTGCAACGCAACAACGCTCAGATCCAAGCATTTTGAGACACCACAGATGTATGCATGTTGCTAGATTTGGGCTATAAAGGTCACTTCTGGACCTTGGAAAAAAGTGGCTGGGGGTACATTCACCCGATGCAGGTTGGACAGGGCGTTGGTTAACGTGGACTAGTTGACAAGGTTCCCGTTGGCTTCCATCACACATGAAATTGCGGCAACATCGGATCATCTAGCCTTGTTACTAGACTTTGCTCGAACCAAGATTGACAATACAAAAAGGGACTTCGGGTACGAGATGATGTGGGAGATGCGTGAAGGTTTAAAAGACATGTTACTTCAGGGATGGGATGCAGGATCACCATGCTCCTCGGTAGAAGAAATCTGACAAAAGCTTGAGAATCTGGCCAGAGGGCTTGGAAGGTGGAGCAATGATACCTTTTGGAGTGTGAGAAGGGAAATTAAACATCTGAAGAAAATGTTAGAAGAGCTTCGCGGTGTGATACATCTCCAACGTATCTATCATTTTTTTTATTGTTGCATATTGTTATATTATCATTCTTGGATGTTTTATAATCATTTTATAGTCATTTTATGTCATTTTTTGGTACTAACCTATTGACATAGTGCCAAGTGCCAGTTGTTGCTTTCTGCATGTTTCTTACATCGCAGAAAATCAATACCAAACGGAGTCCAAACGCAGCGAAACTTTTTGTGGACGTTCTTGGACCAGAAGACATCCAGTGGGCTGGAGAAGAAACTGGGGGTGCTCCAAGGGGAGCATAACCCACCAGGGCGCGCCTGGGAGCCTAGGCGCGCCCAAGTGAGTTGCGCCCACCTCGGGTGCCCCCTGAACCGCCTATTTGCTCTATAAATACCCCCAATATTCCAGAAACCCTAGGGGAGTCAACGAAAATCAATTCCAGCCACCGCAGAGTCCAGAACAACAAAATCCAATCTAGACACCATCATAGAGGGGTTCATCATGCCCATTGGTGCCTCTCTGATGATGCGTGAGTAGTTCTTTGTAGACCTACGAATCCGTAGTTAGTAGCTAGATGGCTTACTCTCTCTCTCTCTCTCTCTCTCTCTCTCTCTCTCTCTCTCTCTCTCTTGATTCTCAATAAAATGGTCTCTTGGAGATCCATATGATGTAACTCTTTTCGCGGTGTGTTTGTTGGGACCCGATGAACTTGAAGTTTATGATCAGACCTATCTTTTTGTCCACGAAAGTTATTTGAGTATTCTTTGATCTCTAATATTCATGATTGCTTATAGCTTCGTATTTCTTCTCTGATATTTGGGTTTTGTTTGGCCAACTTGATCTATTTATCTTGCAATGGGAAGAGGTGCTTTGTCATGGGTTCAATCTTAAAATACTTGATCCCAGTGACAGAAGGGGAACCGACACGTATGTATCGTTGCCATTAAGGATAACAAGATGGGGTCTATTTCTACATAAATAGATCTTGTCTACATCATGTCATCATTCTTATTGCATTAGTCCGTTTCTCCATGAACTTAATACACTAGATGCATGCTGGATAACGGTCGATGTGTGGAGTAATAGTAGTAGATGCAGGCAGGAGTCGGTCTACTAATCTTGGACGTGATGCCTATATAATGATCATTGTTTGGATATTGTCATGATTATTTGAAGTTCTATCAATTGCCCAACAGTAATTTGTTTACCCACCGTTTGCTATTTTTCTCGAGAGAAGCCACTAGTGAAATCTACGGCCCCGAGGTCCCTTCTTTAATATATTTCCCTTTGCGATCTATTTTCCTTTGCTTTTATTTTCATATCTATTAAACCAAAAATACAAAAATACCTTGCTGCACTCTAATTTTACTTGGCGCTCGATCTATCCATATTTACAACTCTCTCACATCTATTTGCCAATTTCTAGCGTCGTTCCCCGAAAGGGATTGAAAACCCCTTTAACACGTCGGGTTGCGAGTATTTGTTATATGTCTGCAGGTGTTGTTTACATAGTGTTACTTGGTTCTCCTATTGGTACCTTGGTCTCATCACTGAGGGAAATACCTACCGTCGATGTGCTGCATCATCCCTTCCTCTTTGGGGAAATACCGACATAGTCTAGCAGACATCAAAAGAAAATTCTGGCGCCGTTGCCGGGGAGACATCATCAACATCTACCAGGTTCCTAATCAAAAATCTCATCTCCTCGCAATTTAAATTACTTGCCATTTGCCTCTCGTTTTCCTCTCCCCCACTTCACAAAAATTTGTCGTTTTATTCTTCCTCTTTTTCATTCACCGTTTTCTTGCTTTCTAGTCCTGATGTCTAGCGTGTCTACTCCTCCTTTGTCACCAGATTTTGAAGTTCTTTACTTCAAGCAAAGACAAGGAGAAAACTTGAAAGATGCTTGGTATAGGCTTATGGAATCCTATCGTGTTTGTTATTTAAAGGGGGCGCTAAGATCTTGCTTCTTAACTTTTACATAGGATTGGCTTTGCATCATAGACAACTCCTAGATTTTGACGCTAAAGGGAATTTTATTGAACTTGATGCTAATGCTGCATATGATATGAAATTTTAGAAGGAATTTTGGGGGTTCCACCTCAAAAGAAGGAGTTTTCTTTCACCCCAGAAGGAGTTCAAATGTTTGACAAACTTGGTGATTTGCATAAACATATGGTTGAATTACAAAAATATAATGAACCATCAAACATCTCAATGGAGTATCAATCACATGAACACCTTGATTACCCTTTGCAACAAGCGATTGTATATTTTGGATCTACAGATGGTTTCTTTTCCTGAGAATCTAGGGAAGCGTAAAGAGCTTCCCGGGTTTGAGAAAACCCATACAAAAAGGTGCCAAAACTACGGATGAAAAAACTTAGATCCTTGCGTTATGCCTAGCTAAGGGCGTAAAACGATAGCGCTTGTTGGGAGGCAACCCAATGAATAAAATTTATTTTTATTTTTTGCTTTCTGTTCTTGAGTGTATGAACAATTATGCTACTATATGATGTGTTTTTTGTGTGTCAATTAGTGTTTCTACCAAGTAAAGCCTTTAGTATCTTCTTGGGTGATAGTTGTTTGATCTTGCTGAAAAACAGAAATTTTTGCGCTCACGAAAATAATTTTCATAAATCACAGAAACGTAATTTTGCTCTGACTCTTTTTTAATAAGATTAATATATAAATTTCTCAGGTCGTCCTAATTTTTCAGAATTTTTGGAGTTTCATAAGTATTCAACATATCCAGATTGCTACAGACTGTTCTGTTTTTGACAGATTCTGTTTTCTTTGCTGTGTGTGCCTTTTTTGATGATTCTATGGTTTTCTTTGATGAGTTTTTGCCATGGAGAAGTTGTAATACAGTAGATATAATGCAAGAATAAAATATGAATTGGTTTGCAACAGTACTTATAGTAGTGATTTGATTTCTTATACTAACGGAACTCACGAAGGTTTTGTTGAGTTTTGTGTGATTGAAGTTTTAAAGTTTTGGGTGATGTTATTATGGATGAAGGAATAAGGAATAAGAAGAGCCTAAGCTTGGGAATGCCCATGGCATCCCAAACTATTATCCAAAGATAAGCAAGCAACTAAGCTTGGGGATGCCCCGAGTGGCATCCCCTCTTTCTTCTAACGACCATTGGTATTTTACTCGAAGTTATATTTTTATTCGCCACATACTATGAGTTTGGCTTGGAGTGTCTTGTATGATTTGAGTCCTTGCTTCTTTTGATTTTTGTTTCAAGTCTTGAATCCTTGCTGGACACACATATTTGGGAAAGCGAAAATTATGCCATGACTTGTTAGAATTGCTCTCTATGCTTCACTTAAATCTTTATGAGCTATGGAATTGCTCTAGTGCTTCACTTACATCTTTTTGAGGACGGTGTGCTTTAGTATTTTTGAAGAAATGCTCTCATGATTCACTTAGATTTATTTGAGAGTTAGTAAACTTTTTAATAAATTCTCTCTTGCTTCACTTAAATTATTTTGAGAGAAAGAAAAATTATGCTCATGATCTTCACTTATATTTGTTTGAGCTTATCAAAAGCAACATATGAAAATTAGTTCCAAAGTGATAGAATCCAAGAAGGATATAATAAAAACTTTCATGAAGACTATTGGACAAAATAAACTTGATTCCTTGTAATAGTTTTGAGATGTGATGACGTGATATGTGAGTCATGTTGATAATTATGCTTTAGTAAGAATATTAGTGTTAAGGTTTGTGATTCCCTATGCAAGCATGAAAGTCAATAGTCATCCAATGAAATTACATCCTACTTGTGGTGCATTATTTGGTGTTAATTATGCTCAATGCTCACTTATGAGATTATTCGTTTCTTGGTTGGTCGCTTCTCAATCTTTTGCTAGACTTCATTTTGCACTAAGTATGATCACTACTTGTGCATACAAAATCCTTTAAACCAGTTTTCCACATGAGTCCACCATACCTACCTATACGCGGTATTCTTTTGCCGTTCTAAGCAAATTTGTATGTGCCATCTCTAATTTTCAAAATAAATTTCTCTTTTGTGTGCTCGTACCGCTCGCGAGGCAGTGAGGGGTGGCCAATATTTTCCATGCTAGATGTGTTATTCTCACGATGAGTGTTTATTCACTTGTCATTGCACGAGAGTAAGGCAGAGGTATTAGGATGCCCGGCCCCGAAATGAAAAAATGAATTGACTTTATGTTGTCAACTAATAAATTCCATGGAAAGTGTTGGTATGGAAGGCAACCATGGATACGGCTAGCCATGGAAAGTGAAAGTATGGTTAAAAAGGAATAATCTTTATTTTCTGTTTGGCAACCGCCTATGATATACTCCCTCCGTTCGGAATTACTTGTCTCGGAAATGGATGTATCTAGAACTAAAATACGTCTAAATACATCCATTTTTGCGACGAGTAATTCCGAACGGGGGGGAGTATCTAGCATGGAAAGTGTTGGGAGCTCTAAGTCGTGTTCGTTGGTGGGAAAAGTATGCCTCTCAAAATGTTTTTATCTCTCAATTTTCGCTTTGAGCTCTGGCACCTCTACAAATCCCTACTTCCCTCAACGGAGGGCCTTTCCTTTACTTTATGCAATTTTTATTTTTAATTTGAGTCTCCATCTTCTCATATAAAGAACAAACTAGGGAGCACTATGATCGTACTTGAGCATTGGGTGTAGCTAATATGCGAGTGTGTTTACAGAGCGACCGGACCTCAAGCAGTCGATCTACGTGCTCGGTGTCATCCTGGATCGAGAATCTTGACATGCACAGTACTTGAAGGATTTATAATAGAGTAGCAATCACACACTTATTACATCGAATGTCTCCAACGAGAACTTATTACAATAAATATGGCTTAATGCCATCTAAAAATGATAACGGCGGAAGGCTTGGAAGATAAGTGAGTCCATCAACTCCAACGGCATCACTGAGTATAGAACCACGATCCTAAGGCATCTTACTCGTCGTCTGAAAAGTCTGCAACATGAACATTGCAGCCCGAAAATGGGTCAGCACATGGAATATGCTGGCAAAGTAACACATAGAGAGTAATGAAAGAATAAAGCTGTACTACATGCATATATGGCTGGTGGAAAGCTCTATGGTTACAGTTTTGCGTAAAGCCAGTTTTCCCTACTGCAAAGGAATAAATTTATTTAACTATCATGGTGGTTGTTAAACATTGAGAATGGTTGACAGCATTCTCAATCCCAATTAAGTAGTATCATCATTAAACAAACTCAACAATATTAATTAGAGTAACATGATGAGATTCACATGATAATCCAAGTAGTAGATACTCAAAACGTCCATAACCGGGGACACGGCTAATCATGATTAGTTTATACACTCTATAGAGGTTGCGCACTTTTCCCCACATGACTCGATCTCTTTCGTTGGGATTCTCGCACTACATGGTGTTTGAGAAACGGATGACCGAGACATAGTCTTTCAGAAGCGCTAGCACCTTACGATGGGTGGACCGTACCAACCTACATCCCCTACATCTGCTAGTCCACCACTGTAACAGTTCGCACGACTTAGTCAACTATGCTAGAGCCCATAATAGCATGTGGCTGCACACGGAAGTTTCTAGCATAAATAATCTTATGATCCCTTTGAGCCTGGGTGGCGGTCCAAAAACAAACAGGCAATCCTGGAATACCCAGGTACGTCAATCCACCCAGATGTGTATTAAAGTTGCCACCTTAAATAAACCATTAATTAATAATCTCACATATGTCATGGAAATTCACTCACCCAATCCATGTCTCCTCGCATAGCATGGCAAAATAGGCAAACCTAGAAATAACTCCCAAGGGTTTGATAATAAAACAAGTAATAGGTACTACCTCATCTACTTCCCAAAACCACATATTAATTCAGATCCTAATCATGCAATTGTTTGAGGATTGAACTAATTTGCAATAAAACTGGGTAATAAAGAGGTATGATCAAAGTGTTACTTGCCTTGCTGATGATCCGCAAAACCTAGAGATTCGAAATAGCAAGCGGCGCAATCCGGGTACTCTATCGCAAGCAAACAAACAAACAAGCATACAATAAGTACTCATCTAATGCACGGGTAAAACTCAAATAAGAGGTCTAACCAGAAAGGTCAACTTAAGAACTCCGGTTTGCAAAAGAATCAAATCGAACGAAGAAACAAACTCAAACGGCGAAAGAGACAGGCTTCGTTTACTAATCTGGACCTAAGTCAAATTTTACAGAAGCAAAAACTGGTTTGAGTAGATTATTCGAAAAGAGGGTTTCGAGACGAAACTATATGCGCTTGAATCGCCTGATTCCGATAAACAAGCGAAAATATAAACTAAAACAAAAATCGGATCAGAAATCGCAATCAGAAAAATCGCGGAATAAATCCGAGAAAAAGAAAATGATGAACAGATTAATGAAGGAACGTTCGTTATCTGGATCTAAACGACGGATACGTCTGTTAAAACAAACGAACGAGCGAATGCTCGCTAAATAAATAAACCGATAAAACTGATCTAATAAAATAAATAAAAAAATCTAGGGTTTTCTTTTTTTTTAAACGAAGTAGTTTTTTTATTAAAAAAACCCGGCGTCGGCGGTTGAACCGTACCTCGGTGAGGTCCTCCAGTAGGCGGCGCTCGTGAGGCTAGCGAGGCGGGGCTTCACTCGGGGTGGGGTGGTGTGGCGGCGGCATGCCAGCGACGACGGCAGCACGGCAGTAGGCGGCGTGGCGGGTTAGCTCGGCGAGGAGTCTGTGGGCGGCTTCGGCTCGGGGCTCGAGGGGGACGGGTGGGTATTTAAGGGGAGAAGGCGGCTCCGACTTGGGAGGGTTGGGTGGCGGCGGCTCGGACTCTCCCGAGTCCGTGGCACTAGCAGAGGAGGCGGTGGCAGGCGGACCGGCTGGCTCGGTTGGGCTTGGCCCGGTCGGTATGAGGAGTTTTTTTAAATAATTTCGCCGAACTTTAAAAAAATCTAGAAAATTAAATAAAAATCTAAAAATACCAAAATAAATTTGCATCGTCCAAATAAAATATTTAGAACGAGATGAACATTTTTTTGGTCCTAAAATGCATTTTTGAAAATCATGCAATTTTTCCAAAATCAAATAAAATAGCAAAAACACCAAAATAAATCTTATTTGATTTTTTTATTAAATCCTCACTATTTGTTTATTTTGGGAAAGTCATTTTATTCCCTCTCTCATATTTTTATGATCGAAATAATTGAAGATAAAATAAATAAAATCAAATGATCCTATTTCCAAAATTTGAGAAAACTCGAATATGAAAATAACGAAATCCCCAACTCTCTCCGTGGGTCCTTGAGTTGCGTAGAATTTCTAGGATCAAGGCAAAATGCAATAAAATATGATATGCAACGATGATCTATGTATAACATTCCAAATTGAAAAATTGGGATGTTACAAACCTACCCCCCTTAAGATGAATCTCGCCCTCGAGATTCGAGTTGGCTAGGAAATAGGTGAGGGTGGTCCTTCAGCAAATCTTCCTCTCGCTCCCAGGTGGCTTCATCCTCGATGTGGTGGCACTGTATCTCTCAGCGGTATATCAGCCATCTCGGCGTGGCACTTCTTCAACTGGGAAATGTGGAACACATCGTTAACTCCTGACAATCCCTCAGGAAATTCCAACTTGTAGGCAACCTCTCCCATACGTTCCATAACTTTGTATGGTCCCGCAAAACATGGCGCTAACTTTCCTTTAACACCAAAACGTTTGACTCCTCGAAGTGGAGATACACGAAGATAGACTCTATCTCCGACTTCGTAAACGGTCTCCTTGCGTTTCGAATCTGCATAGCTTTTCTGCCTGGACTGTGCTACCTTAAGCCTGTCGCGAATCAACTTCACTTTCCATTCAGACTCCTTAATCAAATCCGGTCCAAACAACTGACGGTCTCCAACTTCATCCCAAGACAACGGGGTTCTGCACCTCCTTCCGTATAGGGCTTCGAAAGGGGCCATCTTCAAACTGGATTGATAACTGTTGTTGTAGGAGAACTCTGCATATGGAAAATTGTCGTCCCAACTAGATCCATAATCTAGCGCACAAGCTCTCAGCATATCCTCCAAAATCTGATTGACTCTCTCGGTCTGTCCATCGGTCTGCAGATGAAACGTTGTACTGAACTCTAGCCTGGTACCCAAGGTTTTGTGCAACTGATTCCAGAACTTTGAGGTGAACTAGGTTCCTCTATCTGATACAATGCTTCTTGGAACTCCATGCAGACATACGATCCTGGTCATGTATATCTTGGCCAACTTAGCACTAGTGTAAGTGGTATTTACTGGAATGAAATGAGCTACCTTCGTCAAACGACCGACTACAACCCAAATCGAGTCATAGCCTAAACGAGTCCTGGGTAATCCTGTGATGAAATCCATGCCCAGCTTATCCCACTTCAATTCGGGTATCGGCAATGGTTGCAACAATCCTGCTGGCTTCTGATACTCTGCCTTTACTCTCTGACATACATCACAGACTGCTACATACTCCGCAATATCTTTCTTCATTCTGGTCCACTAGAAAGTCTCCTTCAAATCCAAGTACATCTTGGTATTACCTGGGTGAATCGAATACGGTGAATCATGGGCCTCTGACAAAATCAACTTCCTGATCTCAGGGTTATTGGGCACATAAACACGGTCTTCAAACCATAAGGTATCATGCTCATCCTCACGAAATCCCTTAGCTTTTCCTTTGCTCAACTTCTCCTTTATCTCAGAAATTTCCTTGTCGGTCTTCTGAGCTTCTCTGATCTTATCCATCAAAGTCAACTGAATTTCCAATGTTGCTACATAGCCTCTCGGAACTATCTCCAAACATAGTTCGCAAAAGTCCTCGGCTAACTCCTTTGGCAGTCCCTGCGGTCATGAGTGTATTGACATGGCTATTACGGCTCAACGCGTCGGCTACTACATTAGCCTTTCCGAGGTGATACTGCAATCTCATATCATAATCCTTGATGAGCTCTAACCATCTCCTTTGCCTGAGATTCAACTCCTTCTACGCGAAAATGTACTTCAGACTCTTGTGATCCGTGTACACCTCACAATGATTTCCGATAAGAAAATGTCTCCATGTCTTCAATGCATGCACTACGGCTGCTAACTCCAAATCATGTGTGGCATAATTCAACTCATGAGGTTTAAGCTGTCAGGACGCATACGAGACAACTCTCCCCTCCTGCATAAGTACTGCTCCAAGTCCTCGACGTGAAGCATCGCAATACACCTCGTAATCCTTTGTTTGATCTGGCAGAATCAACACTGCTGAGGTAACTAGACGTTCCTTCAATTCTTGGAAACTGGCCTCACATTCCTCAGTCCAATTGAACTTGGTATCCTTCTTCAACAACTCCGTCATGGGCTTTGCTATTTTTGAAAAATTCTCAATGAATCTCCGGTAGTATCCTGCCAGTCCAAGAAAACTCCTGATCTCTCCAACTGTCGTTGGTGCTACCCAATTTGTCACGGTGACAACCTTCGTGGGGTCTACTGCTATTCCTTCTCCGGATATCACATGTCCGAGGAATCCAACTTCCTTCAACCAAAATTCACATTTGCTGAACTTGGCGTATAACTAGTGTTCTCTGAGTTTCTCCAATACCAAACGCGAATGCTCCTTATGCTCCTCTTCGTTTTTTTTGAGTAGACTAAAATATCATCAATGAACACCATGACGAACTTATCCAGAAACTCCATAAATACTTTGTTCATCATGTTCATGAAATAGGCAGGTGCGTTAGTCAGACCAAATGACATAACGGTATACTCGTACAGCCTGTATCTGGTGGTAAAGGCTGTCTTAGGTATATCCTGCTCTCGAATCTTCAGCTGATGGTATCCCGATCGCAAATCGATCTTAGAAAATACCTTTGATCCATGCAGTCGGTCAAACAGATCATTGATCATCGGCAGTGGGTACTTGTTCTTGATGGTTACTGCATTCAATCCTTGATAATCAACTAGTGTTGCTATCTCCTCCTCATATCCATCGCGTGTAGACTTGAGTTCTTCCTCCAGTTCGGTGATCTTGGTCATGGCCTACTTCAGATCCATCATGCCTGCGCACATCTGGTTCTCCTGGCGTCGAATGTGCTGGTTTAACTCCTGGATGAAAGCTGCAATTGATCTGTCCTTCCTAGGGTTGATCATCTCCCATTGCTCATCTCGGCGCCCACAAATCTGGTAGGTAGTATCCTTAAGCTCCTTGTGGTAAACTTCTCCAATCCTTCCCATGGTGATGTGGGCTTCCATGCTCTTTCCTAAACTCCAGGTTGGTGCATCAAAGTAAAACTCTATGGGCTCAGTGACGGGCATGAACGTCTTTCCGGGAACTTGAACTTGAATCATCCAGCGCTCCTCTTCAGGTAAATTTGCGTTGTAGGTTCCGGTGAAGCTTGGTACTCCGATCTTCAAGTACTTGGTAACTTCCTTTAGGTGTCGTCTAAAGGGTGTATCTTCATCCGGCTGCATAAACTTGTTCCTTGCATCCGCCATCCTAGAAGAGTAGAAAAGATGACGAGTTAGAAATGAGAAGAGAGAGAGTAGTGATCTATGGCTTTTGCTTAGTGGTCGTGTCCAACAGTCAGTGTGTGCTCAGATACCGTCTTGTAGCGACCAGACCTCAAACAGTCTGATCTCTATGCTCCACTGTCATCCCTGGATCAGTAATGCTGACACGCACCGTACTTGAAGGATTTACAACAGAGTAGCAATCACACACTTATTACATCGAATGTCTCCGAAGAGAACTTATTACAATAAATATGGCTTAAGGCCATCTAATAACGATAACAGCGGAAGGCTTGGAAGATAAGTGAGTCCATCAACTCCAACGGCATCACTGAGTATAGAACCACGATCCTAAGGCATCTTACTTTTCGTCTGAAAAGTCTGCAACATGAACGTTGTAGCCCGAAAACGGGTCAGCACATGGAGTATGCTGGCAAAGTAACACATAGAGAGTAATGAAAGAATAAAGCTGTACTACATGCATATATGGCTGGTGGAAAGCTCTATGGTTACAGTTTTGCGTAATTTCCCTACTGCAAAGGAATAAATTTATTTAACTATCATGGTGGTTGTTAAACATTGAGAATGGTTGACAGCATTCTCAATCCCAATTAAGTAACATCATCATTAAACAAACTCAACAATATTAATTAGAGTAACATGATGAGATTCACATGATAATCCAAGTACTAGATACTCAAAACGTCCATAACCGGGGACACGGCTAATCATGATTAGTTTATACACTTTGCAGAGGTTGCGCACTTTTCCCCACATGACTCGATCTCCTCCGTTGGGATTCTCGCACTACATGGTGTTTGAGAAACGGATGACCGAGACATAGTCTTTCAGAAGCGCTAGCACCTTACGATGGGTGGACCGTACCAACCTACATCCTCTACATCTGCTAGTCTACCACTGTAACAGTTCGCACGACTTAGTCAACTATGCTAGAGCCCATAATAGCATGTGGCTGCACACGGAAGTTTCTAGCATGAATAATCTTATTATCCCTTTGAGCCTGGGTGGCGGTCCAAAAACAAACAGGCAATCCTGGAATACCTAGGTACGTCAATCCACCCAGATGTGTATTAAAGTTGCCACCTTAAATAAACAATTATATAATATTCTCACATCTGTCATGGAAATTCACTCACCCAATCCACGTCTACTAGCATAGCATGGCAAAATAGGCAAACGTAGAAATAACTCCCAAGGGTTTGATAATAAAACAAGTAATAGGTACTACCTCATCTACTTCCCAAAACCCACATATTAATTCAGATCCTCATCATGCAATTGTTTGAGGATTGAACTAATGCAACAAAACTGGGTAATAAAGAGGTATGATCAAAGTGTTACTTGCCTTGCTGATGATCCGCAAAACCTAGAGATTCGAAGTAGCAACCGGCGCAATCCGGGTACTCTATCGCAAGCAAACAAACAAACAAGCATACAATAAGTACTCATCTAATGCACGGGTAAAACTCAAATAAGAGGTCTAACCAGAAAGTTCAACTTAGGAACTCCGGTTTGCAAAACAATCAAATCAAACGAAGAAACAAACTCAAACGGCGAAAGAAACAAGCTTCGTTTACTAATTTTGACCTTAGTCAAATTTTACAGAAGCAAAAACTGGTTTGAGTAGATTATTCGGAAAGAGGGTTTCGAGACGAAACTCTATGCGCTTGAATCGCCCGATTCCGATAAACAAGCGAAAATATAAATTAAACGAAAATCGGATCAGAAATCGCAATCAGAAAAATCGCGGAATAAATCCGAGAAAAAGAAAACGACGAACAGATTAACGAACGAACGTTCGTTATACGTCTATTAAAATGATCGAACGAGTGAACGCTCGCTAAATAAATAAACCGATAAAACCGATCTAATAAAAAATTAAAAAAATCTAGGGTTTTCTTTTTTTTAAACGAAGTGGTTTTTTTCTAAAAAAACCGGCGTCGCCGGCGGTTCGGGCCGTACCTCCCGTGGTGGGCGCTCGGCTCGGCGGCGGCGGCGGCTGCAGCGACGGCGGCGACGGCAGCAAGTGGCGTGGCGGTCGGCTCGGCGGCAGAGGCTCTGGCGGCGGCTCTGGCTCGGGGCTCAGTGGTGGGTATTTATTTAAGGCGGCGGCGGCTCGACTTGGGAGGGGACGGGCGGCGGCGGCTCGGACTCTCCGAGTCCTTTGGCGGCCGGCGTGGGAGGCGGTGGCGCAGGCGGGCCGGCTGGGCTCGGTGAGCTTGGCCCGGTCGAGGGAGTTTTTTTAAAATAATTTTGCCGAACTTAAAAAAATCTAGAAAATTAAATAAAAATCTAAAAATACCAAAATAAATTTTCATTGTACAAATAAAATATTTAGAACGAGATGAACATTTTTTTTGGTCCTAAAATGCTTTTTTGAAAATCGTGCAATTTTTCCTAAATTCAAATAAAATAGCAAAAACACCAAAATAAATCTTATTTGATTTTTTTATTAAATCCTCACTATTTCTTTATTTTGGGAAAGTCATTTTATTCCCTCTCTCATATTTTTATGATCGAAATAATTGAAGATAAAATAAATAAAATCAAATGATCCTATTTCCAAAATTTGAGAAAACTCGAATATGAAAATAACGAAATCCCCAACTCTCTCTGTGGGTCCTTGAGTTGCGTAGAATTTCTAGGATCAAGGCAAAATTAAATAAAATATGATATGCAATGATGATCTATGTATAACATTCCAAATTGAAAATTTGGGATGTTACAGTTTCATGAATGGATCAATGATTGAGCATGATGGGCTAGGGATAACTTATTTTAGCGTTGATATTTTGAAAGACATGGTTGCTTGTTGATATGCTTGAGTATTTAAGTCTCATGTCAAAAATAGACTATTGCTTTGAACCATATAAAAGTGCAAATGTCCATGCTATAAAGAAAACAATATGTGATGACATGTTAGGCAGCATTCCACATTAAAAATTCTGTTTTTATCATTTACCTACTCGAGGACGAGCAAGAATTAAGCTTGGGGATGCTAATACATCTCCAACGTATCTATAATTTTTGATTGTTCCATGTTGTTAAATTATCATTCTTGGATGTTTTATAATCATTTTATAGTTATTTTATATCATTTTTTGGTACTAACCTATTGACATAGTGCCAAGTGCCAGTTGATGTTTTCTACATGTTTTCTACATCGCAGGAAATCAATACCAAACGAAGCAAAACTTTTTGTGGATTCTCTTGGACCAGAAGACATCCAGTGGGCCGGAGAAGCACTTGAGGGTGCTCCGAGGGGAGCACAACCCCCCAGGCTTGCCCAGGTGGGTTGTGCCCACCTCGGGTGCCCCCTGAACTGCCTCTTTGCTATATAAATACCCCAATATTCTAGAAACCCTAGGGGAGTCGACGAAAATCAATTCCAGCCACCGCAGAGTCCAGAACCACCAGATCCAATCTAGACACCATCACGGAGGACTTCATCATGCCCATTGGTGCCTCTCTGATGATGCGTGAGTAGTTCTTTGTAGACATACGGGTCCATAGTTAGTAGCTAGATGGCTTCCTCTCTCTCTCTCTCTCTCTCTCTCTCTTGATTCTCAATACAACTCTTGGAGATCCATATGATGTAACTCTTTTTGTGGTGTGTTTGTTGGGATCCGATGAACTTTGAGTTTATGATCAGATCTATCTCTTTATCCATGAAAGTTATTTGAGTCTTCTTTGATCTCTTATATGCATGATTGCTTATAGCCTCGTATTTCTTCTCTGATATTTGGGTTTTGTTGGAAAACTCAATCTATTTATCTTGCAATGGGAAGGGGTGCTTTGTGATGGGTTCAATCTTATGGTGCTTGATCCTAGTGACAGAAGGGGAACCGCCACATATGTATCATTACTAGTAATGATTGTTCCTTGTTGTTATATTATCATTCTTGGATGTTTTACAATTACTTTATAGCAAATTTATATCATTTTTGGGGACTAATCTATTGACATAGTGCCTAGTGCCAGTTGCTGTTTTCTGCTTGTTTTTACATCGCAGGAAATCAATACCAAACGGAGTCCAAACACAACAAAACTTTTTGTGGATTTTTTCTAGACCAGAAGACACAAGATGGGTCGAAGAAGTACCAGAGGGGTGCCCCGAGGGGGGGCACAACCCACCAAGGCGCGCCTGGGAGCCCAGGCGCGCCCAGGTGGTTATGCCCACCTTGATGGCCTCTCATACCGCCTCTTTGCTCTATAAATACCCCAATATTTCAGAAGCCCTAGGGGAGTCGAAGAAAATCAATTCCAACTGCTGCAAGTTCCAGAACCACCAGATCCAATCTAGACACATCATGGAGGGGTTCATAATCCTCATTGGTGCCTCTCTGATGATGCGTGAGTAGTTCATTGTAGACCTACAGGTCCGTAGTTAGTAGCTAGATGGCTTCCTCTCTCTCTCTTTGATTCTCTATACAATGGTCTATTGGATATCTATTTGATGTAACGCTTTTTGCGGTGTGTTTGTTGGGATCCGATGAACTTCGAGTTTATGATCGGATCTATGTTTTTATCCATGAAAGTTATTTGAGCCTTGTTTGATCTCTTATATGCATGATTGCTTATAGCATCATATTTCTTCTTCGATATTTGGGTTTTGTTTGGCCAACTCGATCTATTTATCTTGCAATGGGAAGGGGTGCTTTGTGATGGGTTCGATCTTACGGTGCTTGATCCCAGTGACAGAAGGGGAACCGACACGTATGTATCGTTGCTATTAAGGATAACAAGATGGGGTCTATTTCTACATAAATAGATCTTGTCTACATCATGTCATCGTTCTTATTGCATTACTCTGTTTTTCCATGAACTTAAGACACTAGATGCATGCTAGATAGCAGTCGATGTGTGGAGTAATAGTAGTAGATGCAGGCAGGAGTTGGTCTACTAATCTTGGACGTGATGCCTATATAATGATCATTGACCGGATATCATCATGATTATTTGAAGTTCTATCAATTGCCCAATTGTGATTTTTTTACCCACGGTTTGCTATTTTTCTCGAGAGAAGCCACTAGTGAAATATACGGCCCCCGGGTCCCTTGAATATATTTGTCTTTGCAATCTATTTTCCTTTGCTTTTATTTCCAGATCTAATAAACCAAAAAAAACCTTGCTGCACTTTAATTTTATTTCGTGTTCGGTCTATCAATATTTACAACTCTCTCACGTCCGTTTACCAATTTCTGGCGCCGTTGCCCGAAAGGGATTGACAACCCATTTAACACATCGGGCTGCGAGTATTTGTTATTTGTGTGCAGGTGTTTTTATGTAGTGTTGCTTGGTTCTCCTACTGGTTCGATAACCTTGGTCTCATCATTGAGGGAAATACCTACCGTCGATGTGCTGCATCATCCCTTCCTCTTTGGGGAAATACTGACGTAGTCTAGCAGACATCACGGTGATCCTCTTCAAACTGGACCCTCACATGCAGAGCTTAAGATAAACGAAGGTTTAATTGAAATGTATCACCGGGAATAAATCATGTGGCGCCAGCGGGCAATGATCGAATGGTTGTTGGCGGGTGACAAGAATACCAATGTTTTTCATCTTCGGGCAAGTTTGAGACGGAAAAAGAACATGATAAAAGCTTTGCAAAATCTCTTGGAGCAATTGTGGTGGATCCGGAGGACTTGAAAGCTATGGCAAATCGTTTTTATCAAACCTTTTACACTTCTGAGGGGGTCCAGGGAATAGATGTAGTGCTCAATCACGTCCCAAGGAAAGTTTCAGAGAAAATGAATGCAACGTTCAATGCGGAATACACGAAGGAGGAGGTAAAAATAGCCTTGTTTCAAATGTTCCCCACTAAGGCACCGGGGGCGGATGGCCATCCGGCACATGTTTATGAGCGCCATTGGGACATATGCGGTGATGATGTAACAAGGGTGGTGCTGAGAATAGTTCGAGGAGAAGAGAGTCCAGAAGGTATTAATGATACAGTTTTGGTGCTAATACCTAAGGTAATAAACCCCACCCTACTATCTCATTTTAGGCTGATACGTTTGTGCAATGTGCTTTATAAGATTGCCTCCAAAGTGGTGGCCAACAGACTAAGAGTCATTCTGCCTGGCATAATTTCTGCGGAACAATCTGCTTTTGTTTCGAGAAGATTAATCACTGACAACATCATTTGTGCATATGAGTGCTTGCACTTTATGAAAAGGTCAAAAGCAAAGATGAACAGTTATTGTGCTCTCAAACTGGATATGATGAAGACATATGACAGATTGGAGTGGCCTTATTTAAGGGCCATTATGGATAAACTTGGCTTTTCTCAACAATGGATAAATACGGTAATGGGCATGGTCTCTTCAGTGTCCTTTTCTGTTATTTTTAATGGTGAAAACCTTGATTCTTTTAGACCAACCCGAGGAATCCGACAGGGAGACCCAATTTCCCCTTACTTATTCTTGATCGCTGCAGAGGGCCTTTCGTGCCTCCTGAAATCCAGTACACAGTTATCAATTGCAGGTATTAAGGTGGCACCTACAACTCCCACATAAACCACCTTTTGTTTGTAGATGACAGTGTGCTTCTTTTTAAGGCTAATGTTGAGGGGTCAGTTGCAGTGTCAAACCTGTTGGACACGTACTGTAATGCTTCAGGACAATGTATCAATCATGACAAGTCATCCATATTTTTCAGTCGAGGTTGTCCGGGCTCTACAAGAGAAGTGATTAAGAATTCCTTGCAGGTTCACAACGAGTCATTCAGTGATCGTTATTTGGGCATGCCAACGGATGTGGGACACTCCAAGAATGGAACGTTCAAGTATCTGAGAGATCATGTGTGGGAAAAGGTTAAAGGATGGATGGAAAAGTTACTCTTTGCAACTGGAATAAAGTTTTGACCAAGTCAGTCATGCAATCAATATCAGTATATTCTATGTCATGCTTTAGACTACCAAGGGGCTTGTGTGATAGTATAACTTCCATCATTCGGCAGTTTTGGTGGAGGAGTAAGCAAGGAAGAAGAAAACCGAGTTGGGTTGCTTGGGTTACAATGATACAGCCAAAATACTTGGGAGGCCTTGGATTCCGTGACATGGAAATCTTCAACTTAGCACTCCTTGCTAGGCAAGCATGGAGAATTATGACTGGTGAAACCTAACTAAGCGCCCGAGTACTGAAGATTGTTTACTTTCCACACTCTACACTATTGGAGGCAGAACTGGGTGCTCATCCTTCTCAGATTTGGCAAGCAGTTTTAGATGGAAAGGAGATCTTAGCATAGGGTATTGTGAGGAGGATCGGTGATGGGGAGAGCACAAATATATGGGTACATAATTGGATCCCGCGAGATAGCTTTAAACGGCCTATTACATCCCTCGTGCCCCATCCACCAGAGAGAGTTGCGGAACTCATCGATGCCACTACAACACAATGGACCGAGGGGCTGATCCGCACTGTGTTTACCCCTTTTGATGCAAATGAAATTATGAAAATACCAGTTTGTACGCGAAAACTACTAGATTTCTGGGTGCGGCATGAAGAGGACAAAGGCATTTTCACAGTCCACTCGGCATACCGGATGGTCTTGCGGACAAAGCTGAGTAGAGAGAATTGGTGGCATGAGACCGAGGGTTCATCCACGGGGTAGGAGAGCAAGGTTTGGAGCGCGCTATGGCATATTCAGGTTCCCTCGAAGCTACGTATGTTTCTCTGGCGACTAGCTAGACACTTGATGCCAAGCGGGGAAGTTCTTCACCATCGCCATATGGCAGACACCGATTCCTGTTGCTTGTGTGGAGCTCGGGATACATGGCGACATGCTCTTCTTACATGCGCGCTGTCCAATAGTGTATGGGCCCTTGCGCCCGAGGAGATGGTTGAGAAGATCATTGAACACCAAGAATTAAGTGCAAAGGACTGGCTCTTCGCATTGCATGAAATATTAGATGCTCAAGATTTTATTCGTGTGGTCGTCACCGCATGGGCGATCTGGGGAGCAAGGAGGAAGGCAATTCATGAGGACATTTTTCAGCCGCCACATGCGATCGATTATTTCATCAATAAGTACTTGTCAAAGGTAGCGATAGTCAAGAAAAGAGGCTAGAAGCAAGCGATACAGAGGGCGCCTCAGATGTCATCTTGGGTGCCTCCAGTTCAAGGAAGCGCAAAAATCAATGTCGACGCCGCGCTGTCTACGAGGGGGAGGTATGGTGCAGTAGGAGCAATATGCAGAGACCAAACCGGAGCCTATCTTAGGGCCCCATCGATAGTTTTCAAGCACATAACAGACCCTCAAACCTGGAAGCACTGGTTATAAGGGAACCTCTTTCACTATCCTATGATCTATATGTTCAACGCATTCAGATTGCTTCAGATTGTTAGGCCATCCCAGAGATCTTTCGTTCGTCCCTGTAAACATTGTGACGGGTTAATAATAAAGGTTTCGCCAGGTTGTCTAAAAAACAGACAAGTACTAGTGTCAGAATTGCAGCGCGATGCTTAAAGAAGTAAACGAGAGTGACAAAACTTAAAACATTCGGTAGCACGAATTCCCACAAACACAAGTCTGTGTTAGGGTTCGAACCGACGTCCTCTTGCCACCATCATTAATGAGAATAGACGATGCCCCGCGTGTTGCTGTGGGAACATTGTTATATATTGTATGCATAAGTGATAGAAGACTAAAGTTAATGCAAAAACAAATATAAACATGTCTTACATGAATTAACTTTCTAGAAAAAACCATGCATGAGGTGGTATGTTTGCATGAAGAGATAAATGGAAAAGGTAACTTATGAAGCATGCATGACTTGGTGACGTGACATTGTTGCATGGAGAGAAAAAATAGATAGTGTGTTGTAGCTATTTAAAAATAGAGGATTAGGTGTCTAAAATGGCAGCCCAGTGAATATGAATTATAAGCCGCAAATAGATTAAACTTATTTTGAAATTTTATACTTGATTTTGTTTTTGAAAAAAACCAAAATATTTTTCGAATTTTTTTTTTCTAATTTCTGAACAAATTATTAAAAAGTCAAAAAAATTGTGAAACCCAAACATTTATTGAAAAAGGAACAAATTTCAAAGGGAGAACATTTTATTAAATTACAAGCATTTTTCTGAAAATGGAAACATCTTTTGAAGAACAAGATCAAATTTAATAAATCGAACATTTTTTAAGTTACGAAAAATTTTAAAAATGCTAAAACAATTCCTGAACAATTTTTGAATTCACAGACACATTTTGAAAACATGATTTTTTTTTATTTGTGAACATATTTGGAAATTAAAATTCCCGTCCATTTTATAAATTTGGAACCAATATTCAAAGGCGAACCTTTTTTTAGATTTCCAGACATTTTTCTATTTTGCGCATAAATTTCGAAAACATGAACATTTTTTTATTTGAGGACTAATTTTGAAATTGGGAACATGTTTTGAAATTCCTAAACATTTTATCAATTTGGGAAAACAATAAAAATGCAAATATTTTGTAATTTGAAAATTTAAACATTTTTGGATTTAGGAACATTTTTCTCAAAGTAGCGAACAAATTTTAAAATTCTATTTTTTGAATTTGTGAATATAATTTCACAACATGATCTTTTTTTTAAATGAACACAATTTTAAAAATTTGCACATTTTTCATCTTTCAAAAGATTTTTTGAAAACTAAAAATAAAATAAAATAAAATGAGGAAAGCAAAGGGAAATAAACAAAGAAAATAAAAACGAAAATGGAAAGAAAAAAAAGGAAAATGTTAGAAAAGAAAAACAGGAAAAGAATAAAAAGAAACAGAAAATGACATAAACCGGTTCATGTCCTGAAAGTATGGCTAGAAGGTTCCTAAAACCAGAAAAAATGGAGTAGAACCTTCTAGAACGTTCGCATAACCGTCCGGTATTGTAGCCCGTTATCTCCACTCTTACAAAAAGCTGAGTTGGTGATGATGGTGTGCCTGTCATCCTTCATTTACAACCGTTCGATTTACATCCAACGCATCTGAGACAAACTACGCCAGTTTTGCAAAAAGACCCCCGCAGTCCACTCCTTGTTTGTAGATAACCCCTTGCCTCTCAGCTCATCTTGCCATCTCAGGAAAAAAAAGAAGGATCTAGAGAAGTCACTGCTTTTGGCGTAGTCTGCCCCCGATGCCTCTCATGCCTTCTCTTAGGCCGCATTGCCAACCACCACCACGACCCTCTCCTCCTCGCCATCTCCTCTGCCCCCTCCCAAGTCATCCCGAGTTACATTCATGGCGGTCTAGAAAAGATAAGCAAAATCGATATTCAATTTTTTTTAAAGATCATTTTTTGCAAAGCACAATAAGTGTTATTTCTTCATGAAGTTTTAGATGCAGGTTGAACACTTGAATGCTTTTGTTTGCAAAAGATATTTTTAATCTATTTTCCCTATATTTACCATTCATCCGGATGCTTGTGAGCTCTAGAGAAGAATGAATATCCGAAGAAACCTATCAATATTTGTTAAACATGAGATGATCTGGATCAATGCATGTTGGTGTTACGTGCAACGCACGGACATCTTGCTAGTATACTGATAATTGGGCCGGCTCATGTCGCTGGTGCTGTGCGAATCAATAACAATCTGTCGCAGGTTGCAGCAGATAGGATTGTCCCCCCTCGTCGGTGGAATGCCCATGTCGTCGTCGCACCGGATAAGCCTCGCCGATCTCCTATCCTCTCGGCGAGACAAAACCACACAAAATCGCGCGCAAAAACCACCCCCACCACCGCGGACACCACCGCAGGGCGTACGCGCGCACGCCGTCGAGGTCCACCATGACCATGCTCGCTTCCCTCTTCTCCCCTTCCCCTCTCCTCGCCACCGCCGCCTCCACCTCCTCCTCTGCCACCTCGCAGCCAGCGCCACAGACTGTGAGGCTCCCGGCTCCCAGGCCGCTCACCGCCACACTGGCCGCGGCAGCCGCTGCCGGCCTCCTCCTGCTAACCCCCGCAGCGCCGTCGCACGCGAAGGGGGAGTTCAAGGTGTACTACGGCACGGCGGCGAGCGCGGCCAACTACGGCGGGTACGGCGGCAACGCGAACAAGAGGGACGCGGCGGAGTACGTGTACGACGTGCCCGAGGGGTGGAAAGAGCGTCTGGTGTCAAAGGTGGAGAAGGGCACCAACGGCACGGACAGCGAGTTCTTCAACCCGCGCAAGCGCTCCGAGCGGGAGTACCTCACCTTCCTCTCCGGGTTCCGCAAGCTGGCCCCCGTGGGCGCCGTGCTCGACAACCTCGCGCTCTCCGACGTCGGGCTGCAGGACCAGATCTCGTCGGCGGACGACGTGACGTCGGCGGAGCGGAAGGACGCGGACGGGCAGGTGTACTACGAGTACGAGGTGGCCGGCGCCGGCGCGCACAGCCTCATCTCCGTGACGTGCGCCCGGAACAAGCTCTACGCGCACTTCGTCACGGCGCCCAACCCCGAGTGGGGGCGCGACGAGGCCGTCCTCCGCCGCCTGCACCAGTCCTTCAAGACCGTCGACTTCAGCGGCCAAGATTAACATGCATGCTGCGCGCGTGGTGTTGTAATTAATTAAGCGGTTTTGTATAGGCGCTATCATCGAAGAAGAGGCAATTGATCTGGATGATTATTCAGAACCGGCATACAGTATCTTGATCTGTAAATTGCTTTCTTCCTCTGTGTAAGACCAGCAGTGGCAGTGCTGCTGTAGACTGTAGTGTTAGCAACGAAACGGTCCAAATGGAGTGAATGAAAGTTAACCTGCGCACTGTTAATTATCCAATCATGTAAATTTACACAAACGATAAGTACTGTGGCACGAAGCAATCCGGCCTGAGTATTTTACAACTAAAGTTGTCATCCGAAAATAAAAAAACAAACAAAAAAAGCTGAAACTTGCCATGTGAAAACAAAGTTGTCGTGCTTGACAACTAAAGTTGCAATCCTCGTGTCACTAAACTTGCCATAAAAAACGTTCGGAGTTGCCATGTGTCACTTAACACAGTTCGATTTCTGACGATTTAATTGACATTCGGTGTTCCATCGAGCTTCCAGTTTGAGGTTTGCCAATGCCATCTCCTTGGTCCGAGGTGAGGCGAGCTGAGATTTAGGATCACAAGGGCGACTCGGGCGGCCACCCAACGCCGCCGCCACATGCAACACCTCGCGTCCCTCCCCTCCTTGCCGCCGGGCAAAGCCCCGGCGGCCGACAATGGCGTCGGGCCATCTTCCCGCTCATCCAGCGAGGTGTTGCATGTGGCGTCGGGCAAAGCCTCGGCGGTCGACGATGGTGAGTCGAGACGAGATCTAGGATCGCAAGGGCGACTCGGCGGCCACCCAACGCCGCCGCCACATGCAACACCTCGCGTCCCTCTCCTCCGGGCAAAGCCCCGGCGGCCGACGATGGCGTCGGGCCATCTTCCCGCTCATCCAGCGAGGTGTTGCATGTGGCGTCGGGCAAAGCCTCGGCGGTCGACGACGGTGAGTCGACACGAGATCTAGGATTGCAAGGGCGACTCGGGCGGCCACCCAACGCCGCCGCCACATGCAACACCTCGCGTCCCTCCCCTCCTCGCCGTCACCGGTCGGTGCCGCCGGGTAAAGCCTCGGCGGCCGACGATGGCGTCGGGCCATCTTCCCACTCATCCCCGCGTCTTCCGAACAAATCAGAGAGTCCCGAAGGCTGATCCATCTCGTTGTGGCAGGAGGCATCTAGGAGGGGTGTTATTGCTCCTGTTGGCGGTTTCTCCACCGGGTCACCTTCGGCTCTCTCGGATCTGTCCATGGAGGGTTGCAACGCGATCTCTAAGGTGGTCGTCCACTCGTTCTCTGTCTTGAAACAGCGGCAGCGAGTGACCTTGTGTCGGCTCCTATGGCAGTGTTGGCGACGCGCTCAAAGAGGTTTTCAGTCTTGTGAGCACTTCTACAAAGCCGGTGTATGCAAGGTCAGGCCGAATCTTTGACATCTCTGGCAAGTGCGGCGAGTACCGATTCCTTCGGACCTATCTGTAGTGGAGGCATCGGCTACCCTCTTCAGCTGCAAATTGCGGTGGCCATCAAATGGTCTTCTAGACGGTTCCTCTCTCTAGATCCGGTGGCTGATGCTGGTGGCTCGTACTGGTAAAGTAGTGAGATGCAATTTTAAGATGCCTTTGTGGGCTTTGACGGCCCTCACTCTGGCCAGCTTGCCTTGGACGGTGCAAACAATGAACAACGACTTGATGTGAGGGGTGTGGTTGTGTAGTGGCAATAGTGTGATTTCTAGCCCAACACCTATAGCTGCTGGAATTGTGGAAAAATGGTGACGACAAGATATGATTGAATTTGATTTGATGGTGCTTTCTACTCCCATAGGAGTCGTTAGTTTTCCCCAAAGTGGAAGCGTGAAATAGAACTGCAGCAGAGTTTTCCCTTGGTTAACAGGCAAGTTTTATCAAATCAGTGGGAGCTTCTAAGCTACCAAGATAAACAACAACTGCTGCCGGTGTCCTGGACTAGGGGGCACTAACCTAGTCGGCCCTTGCTCCTTGGATTGGGCTGATGGGCCCTCATTCTTCTCGAGATGGACTCCGGAAGCTGCATGATGGAGCGTGATCAGGGCTGCATCTGCCGAAGCCTTGTCGTATACTCCAAGATTTCTCCTACCGCGTCCACACCAAGATATCGACCTTGTAACCCTAGATACCCTACTTGGCTTGTATATAAGCCAAATGGTTTAGCCCGTAGAGGGGACATCAACGCAATATCATTCACCTAGCCTTAGAGTTAGGCCACATCTTACGATCTCGAGGTAGATCAACTCTGTACTCGATACATCCACACCAATATAAACAAGAGCAGGATGTAGGGTTTTACCTCCATCAAGAGGGCCCGAATCCTGGGTAAAACATCGTCTCCCTGTTCTTGTTACCATCTATCTGAGATCCACAGCTCGGGACCCCCTACCTCGAGGTCTGCCGGTTTTCACACCGGCACTGGTGCTTTCATTGAGAGCTTCGTTGTGAGATCGACAGAAGGACCGATGGCTCATCTGCAGATCAACTACGGCAACGGCAACGGGAGCGTTTATGCCCCCGACCAGCTTTTTGTGTTCGACAACATGATCTTTCGCGCTGACTCGGCTGGCCATCTGGCCTCCGTGGAGAACTACTCCCTGGGTCAGATCATGAGCTTTGGAGGACTCAAGTACAATGCGAATTCCCATGGAGAGCTCGTCCTGTCAGGCTAGACGCCAGGCAAGGTTGGGGAACTGCCCGGCACCGAAGGATCGACTCCAGGACCAATCTCCTTCGCGGACGTAGGGCCAGAATCTATGGTGTCGTTGAAGAGCCCCAGCTAATGACTTCAGGTGATCTCACCTTAACCCCCGGCCCGGACGCAGGTCTGCGTCTTTGAAGCTACGGCGGATCTAGAGCCGACCCCAATGCAGGATCTAGGGCCAATCCTGGATCCTCTCCACGCCGAAAATGCGCCGAACTACACATCGGGCATACCTCGAGTCTACCCCGCTTATACCCAGGCCATGAATGCCGAAGAATTATCTCACCTAAACGAGATGCTCGATCGTATTCAAAGCATGTCTATCGCAGACGGCAAGACTTCGGTTTACGATAAGATCAGACTTAAAGCCGACGATCAGGAAATTTACATCCCACCCACCACCCACCAGTCGCCACGCTCGATGAATTAACTAACGTATTGGACTGCGACGCGGCCACAAGCATGGATGAAGATGCCGATGGCCCCACAGAACACACTTCGTCCCTGGTAAACACTGGCAAGTGGACTGCGACATCCACCTATGATGTCTACATGGTTGACACTCCCAGATCCGCTCCAAGGCATCGGCGCAGACGCAGAAGGGGCAACAATGGGGAACCCAGCGGCAACAACATCACCGAAGATAATGGTGATGCAGTAGCCGGTGACGCCGATAACCCTGAACAGGACTTTCAAGCCTCCCCGGTGCAGAATGGAAGTCCCGAAGGAAACTAGACTTAGATCCCGACGACCATTTTGAAGGGGCCGACGACAATTACATGCCGGAGTCCGAGGAAGACGAGAGCCTCGGTACCAAGGACTACATCATCCCCGAAGACCCTTTCGAACAAGATCGCTCCCGATGGCACCTCATCGCCACCTCTTGAAGCATGAAATGCAAGCAGCAGATGCTGCAAGCCAGCACATATGCGTTGAATGAAAAGTGGGTCAAAGTACTCTCGGCCTAATAACCCACAAGCATAGGGGATCAGTTGCACCCTCTTTTGATAAGTAGGAGTGTCCAACCCAATGAGGAGCTAAAGGTAGAACAAATATCCCCTCAAGTTCTATCGACCACCGATACAACTCTGCGCATGCTTAACGTTCGCTTTACCTAGAACAAGTACGAAACTAGAAGTACTTGGTAGGTGTGATAGGATAGATTTGCAAGATAATAAAGAGCATGTAAATAAAAACTAGGGTTGTTTAGATAAAGAGACGACTAAGTTAGTTTTAGTAGAGAGCTTTTTGTCATGAGAAAGTTATTTGTCCCAAGCCAATCGATACCTAGACTGGTAGTCACTATTGCAATTTTATATGAGGGGGAGGCATAAGCTAACATACTTTCTCTTCTTTAATCATATGCCCTTATGATTGGAACTCTAGCAAACATCTATAACTACTAAAGATCATTAAGGTAAAACCAAACCATAGCATTAAAGTATCAAGTCCTCTTCATTCCCATACGCAAACAACCTAGCTACTTACTCGGGTCTGTGCTTCTGTCACTCACGCCAACCACCATAAGCAAATTATGAACATATTGCAAACCCTACAGCGGGGATCTCTCACGCTTGCGCGACACGGAGTGCACAATAGGACAACACCAATAATAAAACATGCAACTCAAACCAATCACGGTCATCAATCAACCCATAGGACAAAACGGATCTACTCAAAAATCATAGGATAGCCATACATCATTGGGAAATAATATATAGCATTGAGCATCATGTTCAAGTAGAGATTACAGTGGGGAGAAGGGGTGTTACACCGCTGGATAGAGGGGAGGAGAGTTGATGATGACGGCAGCGAAGTTGTTGGTGTAGATTGTCGTTGCGATGATGGCCCCGTCGGTGTTCCGGCGCCACCGGGAGAGAAGGGGAGAGAGCCTTCCTTCTTATTCTTCTTCCTTGACCTTCCCCCTAGATGGGAGAAGAGTTTCCCCTCTGGTCCTTGGCTTTCATGGCGGAGGAGGGGCGAGAGCCCCTCCGAGATTGGATCTCTCTCTCTCTGTTTCCTTCTATTTCTGCGTTCCCAGATTCTGGCATTTCACCGTTTCTTAAATTCCTGGAGATCTGTAACTCCGATTAGGCTGAAATTTTAACACGTTTTTATCCGGATATTAGCATTCTTGCGCCAAAAGAAGGGCACCAACTGCCTTACAGAGTGGCCACAAGGGCCCAGGGCACGCCCTACCCCCGATGCGCTCACTCCGTCCTTGTGGGCCCCTCAGGCATCGTCTCGTGTTGATTCCACTTCCCAAAATACACATATATTCCAAAAAAATCTCCATAAGTTTTTATCCCGTTTGGACTCCGTTTGATATGCATTTTCTGCAAAACAAAAAACATGCAACAAACAGGAACTGGTACTGGGCACGGGATCAATATGTTAGTCCAAGAAAATCATATAAATTGTTGCCAAAAGTATGTAAAAGTTGTAGAATATTGGCATGGAACAATCAAAAATTATAGATACGACGGAGACATATCACCATCCCCAAGCTTAATTCCTTCTCGTCCTCAAGTAGGTAAATGATAAAAAAGATAATTTTTGATGCGGAATGCTACCTAGCATAATCTTGATTATATAATCTAATCATGGCATGAATATTAAGACACGAGTGATTTAAAGCAATAGTCTATCATTTGACATAAAGGCAATAATACTTCAAGCATACTAATAAAGCAATCATGTCTTTCTCAAAATAACATGGCTAAAGAAAGTTATCCCTACAAAATCATATAGTCTGGCTATGCTCCATCTTCATCACACAAAGTATTTCATCATGCACAACCTCGATGACAATCCAAGCAATTGTTTCATACTTTTAATGTTCTCAAGGTTTTTCAACTTTCACACAATACATGAGCGTGAGCCATGGATATAGCACTATAGGTGGAATAGAATATGATGGTGGAGGTTGTGTGGAGAAGACAAAAAGGAGAAAGTCTCACATCGACGCGACTAATCACCGGGCTATGGAGATGCCCATCAATTGATGTGAATGTGAGGAGTAGGGATTGCCATGCAACGGATGCACTAGAGCTATAAGTGTATGAAAGCTCAAACTAAAAACTAAATGGGTGTGCATCCAACTTGCTTGCTCTTGAAGACCTCGGGAATTTGAGAAAGCCCATCATTGGAATATACAAGCCAAGTTCTATAACGAAAATTCCCACTAGTATATGAAAGTGATAACTCAAGAGACTCTCTATATGAAGAACATGGTGCTACTTTGAAGCACAAGTGGGGTAAAAGGATAGTAGCATTGCTCCTTATCTCTTTTTCTCTCATTTTTCTCTTTTTTGGGGCTCTTCCTTTTTTGGCCTTTTTTCACTTTTTCATCCAAGGTCTCATCCCAACTTGTGGGGGAATCATAGTCTCCATCATCCTTTCCTCACTGGGACAATGCTCCTATAATGATGATCATCACACTTTTATTTACTTACAACTCAATATTACAACTCGATATCTAGAACAATATGACTATATGAATGCCTCTGGTAGTGTACCAGGATGTGCAATGATCTAGCATAACAAAGATATCAAAAATGGACAAGCCATGAAAATATCATGCTAGCAATCTTACAATCATGCAAAGCAATATGACAATGAACGCTCATGTAATGTATATGATGATGATGGAAGTTGCATGGCAATATATCACGGAATGGCTATGGAAATGCCATGATAGGTAGGTATGGTGGCTGTTTTGAGGAAGATATAAGGAGGCTTACGTGTGATAGAGCGTATCATATCACAGTGTTTGGATGCACCGGTGAAGTTTGCACTGACTCTCGAGGTGAGAAAGGGCAATGCATGGTACCGAAGAGGCTAGCAATGATGGAAGGGTGAGACTACGTATAATCCATGGACTCAACATTAGTCATAAAGAATTCACATACATATTGCAAAAGTCTATTAGCTATCGAAACAAAGTACTACGCGCATGCTCCTAGGGGGATAGATTGGTAGGAAAAGACCATCGCTCGTTCCTGATCGCCACTCATAAGGAGGACAATCAAAAATTAAATCATGCTCCGACTTCATCACATACCGGTTCACCATACGTGCATGCTACGGGAATCACAAACCTTAACACAAGTATTTCTACCAATCCACAATTACTCACTAGCATGACTCTGATATCACCATCTTCATATCGCACTATTGCTAGGAATCAAACATATCATATTCAGTGATCCACAAGTTTTATGTAGGATTTTATGACTAACCATGTGAATGACAAATTCCTGTCAACTCTCTAAATAGATATAAGTGAAGCAAGAGAGTTTAATTCTTTCTACAAAATATATGCCCACGCTCGATTAAATATAAGTGAAGCAAAAGAGCATTCTACAAATGGCGGTTTTCTATGTGTAGGAAACAGGCAATCCAAACGTCAAATGATATAAGTGAAGCAAATGAAGCATTCTATAAATCCACACTCAAAAGATATAAGTGAAGTGCATGAAGCATTCTATAAATAAACCAAGTACTATATCATACTAGCATGGTGCGTAAAAGAAAAGTGAAACACAAAAGACACTCCAAGATTTACACATATCACGTGAACGAAACGAAGACGAAAACATACCGATACTTGTTGAAGAAAGATGGGATGCCTTCCGGGGCATCCCCAAGCTTAGACGCTTGAGTCTCCTTGAATATTTAATTGGGGTGTCTTGGAATTCCCCAAGCTTGAGCTCTTGCCTCTCCTCCTCCGCATATCAAGACCTCCTCGACCTTTGATCACTTCATCCACACAGAACTCAACAGAAAGCTCGGTAAGATCCATAAGTATAATAAAGCAAATCACTACTTTAAGTACTATTGCAAACCATTCATATTTTGTTTTTGCATTGTAGCTAATGTAATATAACTTTTCCATGGCTTATACCACCGATAGAATCCATAGTTTCATCAAAACAATCAAAACAATGCATCAAAAACAGAATCCGTCTTAAACAGGACAGTCTGTAGCAATCTAAACATCGACCATACTTCTGGTACTCCAAAAATTCTGAAAAATAGGAAAAAATAAAACATTTTTATAGAAATACTTTGCAAAAACTTTTATAAATGTTTGACGTTCTAGTAAAAAATGAAAATTCATGCGCTACAGCCAAAGTTTCTGTTCCTGCATCGCGCATACCAACAAGCAATCTAATCATCCTAAAGGCAAATCTTGGCACATTATTTTTATAATACAATGGATTTGTACAAGGGGGTAATTATTTTTGTTGAAAATCTTCATGAAAAATTCTACATTGTTTCCATGAGCATGAACACAAGTGTTCAAGGTCGACCCTCACTTCACCAATGTGTCACCTTTCAATCCTTCTCTTTTTGTGAAGTTTTAAGTTCCCCTCTATATTTTTTTGTTTTTAAACTTTATAAAAGCACTCAACGGAAATAAATGACTCTCTAAAAACTTCTGGTTTGTCTCCCTGGCAGCGCCTTTCTTTAAAGCCATTAAGCTAGGCATAAAGTGCTCAAGTAATGGATCCACCCGGATCCCAAGGTATATCAAAGCCAATTTTAATTAGCAATGATTTGGCAATTAGTAGAGAGCACAAAGCAACATAAATCGTGCAATGACGAAGTCTAGCTCTCTTCCTATGCATCGGCATGTCATACAAGAACAATTCATGCACATCAAGTAAAGGCCAATACATAGCATAAGTAGTTTCTTGCAATTTTATTGTGTTGGAAACATAGAGAGATGGAGATGTAGTTCCTCTCTGATAATAATTGCAAGTAGGAGCAGCAAGCACATGCATATTACATTCATCAGAACTATCATGTGCAACGGTAAAAGGGAACCCATCAATATAATCATAATAAGAACAAACTTTTCCGATATAGTGTAGTTTGGAGAATTCAAAAAGATAATAGGACTATCATGTGTGGGTGCAATAGCAAAAATTTCATTCTTAACATAAGGAACTATAGCAAGTTCATCTCCATAAGCATAATTCATATTGGCATCTTGGCCACAAGCATAGCAATTATCAAGTTCATCAAAAAGGGATATTTCAAATGAATCAACGGGATCATAGCATTCATCCTTCGGTAAGAACGAAGGGACATTAAATAATGTATGAGTTGGAGGGTTACTCTCATTAGAAGGTGGTCACGGGTAGCTAATCTGCTCTTCCTCCTTTTGTTCTTCGCTCTCCTCATCATCTCATTCATCCAATGAGCTCACAGTTTCATCAATTTCTTCTTCCATAGACTCCTGCAAAATGTTAGTCTCTTCTTGGACAGCGGAGGAGTCCTCAATATATGGTTTAACATAGGCATTAGAAGCATAATTATCATAACAATATTTAAGTATGGCAAAATTTTCAGATTTGTAAAGAGTAGCATCATACATTTCAATCAAAGAAGCAATTTCATAAGCACCCTTAAAAGCAACAAATTCTTCAATTTGTTGAACAACATAGTAATTATAAACACCCTTAGCATACGAAGATACGATTCCATTTTCACTAAACTCACATTGATAGGGAAGGTGTTTCTTAGGGTCTTCAGGACAACATGTAAAATCATATATTTCACATAAATTCCAAGCATAGCATTGTAAACGATGAATTTGATCGAGTAAAAGTTTCCCTTTTTGAGATAAGCGGTGTTTCTCATAACAAGCATGCTCGTCTAAAGATTTGCCCTCAACTAAGCTAGTTGGGGTTTTAGCACGAGCACATAGGGATCGAAGATGATCCAAGTAAAAAGCTTCAGCAGTATGATAGATTTTGGGTGGTCCTTCAACCATTGGTTTAGTAGGTACAACTAAATTTTTTTGGTATTTTGCTTTTCCTACCCATAACTAAAGATAGAAAACAAGAGCACAAAATAAAAATTACTTAGTGGTAAAGCAAACAAGCACACACGATAATATTCATCCCATGCTATTGCTCTGAGGCAACGGTGCCACAAAAAGGTCTTGATAACCCACAAGTATATATAGGGGATCAGTTGTAGCCTCTTTCGATAAGTAGGAGTGTCAAACCCAATGAGGAGCTAAAGGTAGAACAAATATCCCCTCAAGTTCTAGCAACCACCGATACAACTCTGAACACGTTTAACGTTCGCTTTACCTAGAACAAGTATGAAATTAGAAGTACTTTGTAGGTGTGATAGGATAGATTTGCAAGATAATAAAGAGCACGTAAATAAAACTAGGAGCTGTTTATATAAAGACACGACTAAGTTAGTTTTAGTAGAGAGCTTTTTGTCATGAGAAAGTTATTTGTCCCTAGGCAATCGATAACGAGACCGGTAATCACTATTGCAATTTTATATGAGGGAGAGGCATAAGCTAACATAGTTTCTCTTCTTGGATCATAACTACTAAAGATCATTAAGGTAAAACCCAACCATAGCATTAAAGTATCAAGTCCTCTTTATTCCCATACGCAAACAACCTACTTACTCAGGTCTGTGCTTTTGTCACTCACGTCACCCACCATAAGCAAATTATGAACATATTGCAAACCCTACAGCAGGGATCCCTCACGCTTGCGCTACACGGAGAGCACCATAGGATAGCACCAGTAATAAAACATGCAACTCAAACCAATCACGATCATCAATCAACCCATAGGACAAAACAGATCTACTCAAACATCATAGGATAGCCATACATCATTGGGAAATAATATATAGTGTTGAGCATCATGTTCAAGTAGAGATTACAGCGGGGAGAAGGGGTGTTATACCGCTGCATAGAGGGGGAGAGAGTTGGTGATGACGGCGGCGAAGTTTTAGGTGTAGATTGTCGTTGCGATGATGGCCCCGACGGTGTTCTGGCGCCACCGGGAGAGAGAGGGAGAGAGCTCCCCTTCTTATTCTTCTTCCTTGACCTCCCCCTAGATGGGAGAAGGGTTTCCCCTCTGGTCCTTGGCTTTCATGGCGGCGGAGGGGCAAGAGCCCCTCCGAGATTGGATCTCTCTCTATGTTTCCTTTTGTTTCCGCATTCCCAGATTCTGGCATTTCACCATTTCTTAAATTCCTGGAGATCCGTAACTCCGATTGGGCTGAAATTTTAACACGATTTTTATCCGAATATTAGCTTTCTTGCACCAGAAGAAGGGCACCAACCTCCTTATGGAGTGGCCACAAGGGCCCAGTGTGCGCCCTACCCCCTCGGGCGCGCCCTCTGTACTTGTGGGCCCCTCGGGCATCGTCTCGCGTTGATTCCACTTCCCAAAATTCACATATATTCCAAAAAAATCTCTGTAAGTTTTTGTCCCGTTTGGACTCCGTTTGATATGGATTTCCTGTGAAACAAAAAACATGCAACAAACAAGAACTGGCACTGGGCACTGAATCAATATGTTAGTCCAAGAAAATCATATAAATTGTTTCCAAAAGTATGTAAAAGTTGTAGATCATTGGCATGGAACAATCAAAAATTATAGATATGACGGAGACGCATCACGGCTGAACAAGATCTCGAAGACCGACGTCGTAGCGTGCCAAAATCATACCCACGTAAGTGTCTGCTAGCGGAGTTCAATGAAGTACAAGTCACCGATGCGCCTGACCGACCCCCTAGAGGTTGGGACAGGCCATCACGGGAAAACCTCAATCATCGACCAGCTCCACGCCGTTATGGCAAGGACCTCGTGGACTACCTAGACCATCACGACGTTCGATGTCACATTGAGGCAACGCCTCCTTAGTCCATCAACGGATCAAGAGGACGCGCGCCCGCCAGGGTATGACGGTTACGACGCCTGGTTAGACAGGAATGGTCATGCTCGAGATCAAGCCTACACACGGCTCTCCCCCGACCTCCGACAGGATACTACCCGGTTCTGAGGTCCAGCCCACCTAATCTGCTTTACACACAAGGTAATGGAGCATCAATTTCCAGATGGGTTTAGGCCCATTAATATAGAATCATACGATGGCACTACTGACCCAGCAGTGTGGATTGAAGATTTCCTTCTCCACATACACATGGCTAACGGAGACGAACTCCACGCCTTCAAATACTTGCCAATCAAGTTAAAGGGGCCATCTAGGCACTAGCTTAACATCCTGCCTCCTCATTCTATCGGTGGCTCGGAAGCCCTTGAGGATGCCTTTCTAGCAAATTTCCAAGGAAATTATGTTCGACCTCCGGACGCAGATCTCCTTAGCCATGTCACCCAATAGCCAGGTGAATCAGCTCAGAAGTTCTGGAGTACACCGACGCCGAACCCATTGCCGCATTCAAGAATAACATCCGGGATGAATGGCTTGCCCGCCAGCTCGGCCAAGACAAGCCGAGGACCATGGAAGCCCTTACTTCGCTAATGACCCGCTTTTGCGCAGGAGAAGATAGATGGCTTGCCCGAAGTATCCATAATGGCAAGGCAGGCACCTCGGAAACACACGACACCAATGGAAAGCCTAGACGCAGTAAAAATAAGCGTGGGCATAAAAATGGCGGGAGCGACACCGAGGATGCCATAGTTAATGCAGGGTTCACCGGACCTAGATCTGGACAGAAGAGAAACCCTTTAAAGGAAATAAGGATAGGCCTAGCCAGCTAGACAAGATCCTAGATCGACCGTGCCAAATTCACGACACTAAGAACAAACTAACAACCCACACTAATAGGAACTGTTGGGTCTTCAAGCAGGCTGGCAAGGTAACGATGGAGGGTCAAAGTAAAACCCAAAATCGCAGGGAAGACGAGGATGAACCTCGGCGGCCCAACAACGCAGGCCAAAAGAAGTTTCCTAATGAGTTAATGATATGTCTCCAATGTATCTATAATTTATGAAGTATTCATGCCATGTTTACAACAATTTTATATCATTTTGGTATGATTTGATTAGACCTAACCTAGACTGACGTTGTTTTTAGCAGAAATACTGTGGTGTCTGATACATCTCCAACGTATCTATAATTTTTGATTGTTCCATGCTGCTATATTATCATTCTTGGATGTTTTACAATCATTTTATATAGCAACTTTATATCATTTTTGGGACTAACCTATTGACATAGTGTCCAGTGCTAGTTGTTGTTTTTTGCTTGTTTTTTTACTTCGCAGAAAATCAATACCAAACGGAGTCCAAACGTAGCAAAACTTTTTGGAGAATTTTTTGGGCGAGAAGACACACAATGGGCCAAACAAGTAGCAGAGGGGTGCCCCAAGTGGGGCACAACCCACCTAGGTGCGACTAGGGGCCCAAGCGCACCCTGGTGGGTTGTGCCCACCTCGGTGGCTCCTGCACCGCCTCTTTGCTCTATAAATACCCCAATATTCTAGAAACCCTAGGGGAGTCAACGAAAAACAATTCCAGCCGCCGCAAGTTCTAGAAACCACAGATCTAATCTAGACACCATCATAGAGGGGTTCATCATCCTCATTCATGCCTCTCCGATGATGCGTGAGTAGTTCACTGTAGACCTACGGGTCCGTAGTTACATTTTCACGAAAGAAGGTATCTATTTTTGTTAGTAGTGGAAGAGGTGAATATATTATCAATGGTTGAGCCCAAGAATATTTTGACTCCAAAATTGATTGTTTGAACATTGGATTTGTTGGCTTTGATTTATCCAGGTTGGTGCCCCTACAATCGACCACAAAGTCTTTGCTTTCCACTCTTTGTTGTCACAGTGTATTAGTGTTCCATGTCCTTAGTGCCCTTGGCAAAAATTGTTTAAGATTGTTGGAGATACCCGCCAAATCATCCTTTTGTTTTACACTCACCTGTTGATCCTATATAAATTCTCGTTTGTTCTGCTAATGTTCCGAGAACTCCGCTTCTATTTTTACTCCTTATTGAAAGTGCAACTATCCCTAGGTGGTTTTCGTAATTCATAACAACATATAGCTCATTGAGCTAATGCTATTCCAAGACTATTATTTCAGGAAAGCTCAATGAATGGCATGGCATGGATGATGAAAGTGGATCCCTCAAAATACTAAGGACAAAGGATTGGCTCAAGCTCAAAAGCTCAAGACTCTTCATTTTACATTTTAGTGATCCAAGATCACATTGAGTCTATAGGAAAAGCCAATACTATCAAGGAGGGATGAGGTGTTGCTTAATGAGCCTCTTGCTTCATGTGCTTAGTGATATGCTCCAAAACCCTCAACTACTTTCCCACATCCACAAATGACCTAAACCCAAAGCCAAAATCGGTCACACCGATTCTTCCTATCCGGCGCCACCGATTCCAAAAGTCATAGCCACTGCCACAAACCCTAAGCAAATCGGTCTTACCGATAGGGATCTCGGTCTCACCGAGATGGGGTTGTAATCTCTCTGTTTCCCTTCGTAACATTTTGGTCTAACCGAAGTGAGCGATCGGTCCCACTGAGATTGCAATGTAAACTCTCTGTTTCCCTTTTGTAACATTTCGGTCTCATCGAAAAGAGCAAATCCATCCCACCGAGTTTACCTGACCAACTCTCTGGAAAGCTTATTACCAAATCGGTCTCACCGAGTTTGTGTAATCGGTCTTACCGAGATTACGTTATGCCCTAACCCTAACCGAATCGGTCTCACCGAGATGCATGTCAGTCCCACCGAAAATCACTAACGGTCACTAGGTTTACTAAATCGGTCCGACCGAGTTTAACAATTCGGTCCCACCGAGTTTGGTAAATTATGTGTAACGGTTAGATTTTGTGTGGAGGCTATATATACCCCTCCACCTCCTCTTCATTCGTGGAGAGAGCCATCAGAACGAACCTACACTTCCAAATTACCATTTCTGAGAGAGAACCACCTACTCATGTGTTGAGGCCAAGATATTCCATTCCTACCATATGAATCTTGATCTCTAGCCTTCCCAAGTTGCTTTCCACTCAAATCTTCTTTCCACCAGATCCAAAACCTATGAGAGAGAGTTGAGTGTTGGGGAGACTATCATTTGAAGCACAAGAGCAAGGAGTTCATCATCAACGCACCATTTGTTACTTCTTGGAGAGTGGTGTCTCCTAGATTGGCTAGGTGTCACTTGGGAGCCTCCGACAAGATTGTGGAGTTGAACCAAGGAGTTTGTAAGGGCAAGGAGATCGCCTACTTCGTGAAGATCTACCGCTAGTGAGGCAAGTCCTTCATGGGTGACGGCCATGGTGGGATAGACAAGGTTGCTTCTTCGTGGACCCTTCGTGGGTGGAGCCCTCCGTGGACTCGTGCAGCCGTTACCCTTCGTGGGTTGAAGTCTCCATCAACGTGGATGTACGATAGCACCACCTATCGGAACCACGCAAAAAACATCTGTGTCTCCAATTGCGTTGGAATCCTCCAAACCCTTCCCTTTACTTTCTTGCAAGTTGCATGCTTTAATTTCCACTGCCTATACACTCTTTGCATGCTTGCTTGAATTGTGTAATGATTGCTTGACTTGTCCTAAAATAGCTAAAATCTGCCAAACTCTAAAATTGGGAAAAGGTTAAGTTTTTATTGGTCAAGTAGTCTAATCACCCCCCCTCTAGACATACTTCAAGGTCCTACAAGTGGTATCAGAGCTTTGGTCTACATTTGCTTTGATTTCCATAGCTTTTGGTGGTCATAGCCTTGGTTTCACAACCTAGGAGAGTATGGCGTCTAGCGAGGGAAATTATCACCGTAGAGGTCCTTACTTTGATGGTACTAATTTTGCTAGTTGGAAGCATAAGATGAAAATGCATATTATTGGACATAACCCCGCCGTTTGGGCAATTATTTGTATTGGCTTGCAAGGTGAATTTTTCGATGGGAGAGAACTGAACCGTGAAGCTAATGCGGAAGAATTGAAGATGCTGCAATACAACGCTCAAGCTTGTGATATCATCTTCAACGGATTGTGCCCCGAAGAATTCAACAAAATCAGCCGTCTTGACAATGCAAAGGAAATTTGGGATACTTTGATTGATATGCATGAAGGTACTGAGTCTGTCAAGGAATTCAAGTTGGATGTGCTCCAAAGTCAGCTTGACAAGTTCAAAATGAAGGATGGTGAAGGTATCGCTGAAATGTACTCTAGGATTGCTCTTATCACAAATGAGATTGCCGGCTTAGGGAGTGAAGAGATGACCGACAAATTCATCATCAAGAAGATTCTAAGAGCATTGGATGGAAAGTATGATACCTTGTGCACATTGATTCAAATGATGCCAAACTACAAAGATCTCAAGCCAACGGAAGTCATTGGAAGAATTGTTGCTCATGAGATGTCACTCAAGGATAAGGAGGAACTTCACAACAAGTCAAGTGGTGCTTACAAAGCCTCAAGTGAAGCCCCCACAGCATCAAGTGAGAAACCAACCTTCAATGAAGAATTGAGCTTAATGGTGAAGAACTTCAACAAATTCCACAAGAGTAGAAGCAAAGAAAGAAGCTCCAAGTCAAGGTCTTACAATGACAAAAGATCTTCTAGTCGAGAGCGCATTGCTACAATTGTGGGAGACCCGAACACTACTCCAATGAGTGTACGACACCCTACAAAAGAAGAGAAGATTCTCCAAGAAGAAGGAGCAAAAGAGAAGAATCACCACCAAGAGAGAGGAGGAGTAGAGATGATTGTTATGAACGAATACCCTCACGGAGAAGCAAGGATTCGGAAAGGAAGGACAAGTCATCAAGGAGCTACACAAAACGAAGACATCAAGCTCATGTTGGTGAATGGGTATCTGGCTCAGACTCCGACAATCACTCCGAGAGAAGCTATCACTCCGACTCCGAATATACTCAAGATGAAGGTGTTGCCGGCCTAGCACTTGTGTCAACCAACTCCTACGACATTTTTTACTCACCAAATGAAGGTGTTGGAAGAAGCTTCATGGCCAAAGGTCCAAAGGTAACACATCCCGAGTATGTTGATTGCAATAGTGATGAAGATGACTTGCTTGTGGATGATGATTTACTTGTTGACAACTCTAGTGATGAATACTATGATGAAACGTCAATCAATCATGCTAATCAAGATAAAACGAATGACAATGATAAGGAGAAGATTGAGCTTCTAACTAAAGAACTAAACTCTCCTAAGTTAGCTCATGAAACTATCTACGAAGATCATCGAGAACTTTTAAGGGCTCATGAGAAGTTACACTTTGAAAAGCTAAATCTTGAGCAAGAGCATGAGTTCTTAAAAGCAATCAATGATGATCTCCGCAAGAAAAGTTCTTCTTGTATTGCCAAGCGTTTACTCTTATCTACTTACATGCCTCAAGTCAAGTCTAGTAACAAGTACAAGAAAGATACTTCCTCTAGTGGTAACAATAATAATGTCAAATCAAATATTTTTGCTTCTAGTAGTTCTCTTGATTACACTAATGATTCTCTTAGCCAAGTTACACTTGAGCAAGAAAATAGCTTATTGAAGGGAATTATAGAGAAAGGTGTTTACAAGAGCCTTGCCAGGAGTAAGCAATTCGAGGAAATTGTACGCAAGCAAGGAATGCACCGGAAGAATCAAGGTTTTGGTTTTGAACGAAAGTTCAATGCCAATGGAGTTGAGTGGGAAGAAGATCAATACCCCAAGACGAACTTTGTTCCTCAACAAGAGAAGTATGATCCTACTTCCTTCAAGGGAACACAAGCTCAAGATGATCTTCCACCACAAGACCACAAGAACAAAGGCAAGGACAAGCTTCAAGAAGAGATTGATGCATTTGAAGAATCACCTAAAGCCTCGTTCAAGTTGGTCCCCAAGACTACGTCAAGTTCTACTTCATCAAGTACAACTACAACTCCAAGGATTCCCATCAAGATGATGTGGATCCCGAAGAAGAAGAACTAGAGAGTTCTTGAGGGTGACTCCGCCAACATTCTTCACTCATATCATTTTGGCAAGAACAAGTGCAATCAACTTCCACATCTTGCACTAGTTCAAGGAGTCACAAACCCTCATATTGGTAAGGCAAGGGACAAGGTAACCTAATGAATTCATGGACATCATCTTGTGTGTGCATCACTCTATGTCTATGGATATTCTTGTTTGTTCCTTGTGGGAATAACCCATGTAGGTAAGTTGAAAGTGCAACTCACTCTAAAGGATTGCTCCAAATAATCTACACCAACATTGAGCATCCACATCTTCAACACCTACATGAAGTCATCATCGACAAAACCCAAGGTTAGTTCATCCCTCTAAGGGGGGATCTCACATCTAGGGGGAGCTTAACTCTAAGAATTGAGTCAAAGCAACTCTAATGGTGTGAACACATCAATGCATTATGTAAAAGTGGTAACCCCACTTGAGCTTAAACGATGAGTATGACCTATGATCAAATGTTCTCATTTGACTCCTAAGTCAATATACTCATATATAGATGACCTAGTCATCGCCAATTGTTTGATAGATGCTAGAATTGGTTGTGCATGCTTTGCCACATATTTCATTTGCCATCTTATTGTGTGAGCATGTTGGTGCATATTTTACTCATTCAAGGACATCCACTTGTTGCTTTGATTGTTTGGTTCTTTTCTTTTTGCCAAGTGGATGGACAAGGATGCCTAAGAACCTTATTTAGCTATCTATGCTTTTCTCATCTCAAACTCTATTCATGCTACATCACAAAATTTGATCAGGTCAGATTCGAACCACTCTGTGTGAGGAGCACTCGAAGTTCCCGATTCGTCATAGACTTAAACTTCCAAAACCTCTTTGTGATTCTCGGTCAGACCGATTCCTCCATTTCGGTCCTACCGAGATCATTAAGTTGATCTGGTTTTCAATCTCGGTGCAACCGATTTCAACTTTTTGGTCTCACCGATTTGCTGTAACTGAACACAGTTATGCATCTCGGTGCCACCAGGTTGTTCCACTCGGTCACACCGACAGGGTCGGGCTATATATAGCCACGGGCAAAATTTTGGAAATTTCTCCGAAACCCTTCGCCCGCGCAATAGCTCGCTCTGCCCATCAGAGGTCTTCGGATCGTCTCCTCGTCGCCAGCAGCCTCCTGTCGCTGGTCTCTGCCGCCGTCAACGGATTTCGTCCCCGTTGTTGCCGCCGTAGCAAGTCCACCGCCAAGTTAGGGTATGGACTTGATCTTTGTGCTATCCACTTCTGATTCCAAGCACATTGTATTTATATTGAATCTTGCCACGATTGAAACTCTTCTATCCAACCAAAGTAGTCCATAGATTAGATGAGATTCAAATTTTTAGGGTTAGGTTTCCGCCGAAACCATCTCGGACCCACCGAGTTGAAAAACTCGGTCTCACCGATTTGGCTTATGCCATTGCACTAGTGACTCTCGGTCTGACCAAGAATTACTAATTGGTCCGACCGATTTGAGGATTCAGTGAAAGCCTAGCAGTCTCGGTGCCACCGAACTGTGACTCGGTCCAACCGAGATTATCAGTTTAGGTTCCAAAACTGCTTCGGTATCACCGAGTTTGAAAATCGCTTGATCCGAAATGCTTTCTGTGGAAAACTAAAACTGAACTTTTGAATCATTCTTTTGCAAAAATCTCTGCATTTTGTGATGCTCATCTTTTCTATCTCATCTATAACTCTTCACAGGGTCAGCAGACAGCTTTTGCAGTATGTCGATCGAGTGACAGCGAACAGTCGAGTTGAGCAGATGGACTTGAGTGAGGGCACTAGTCCCTCAACTACAGATGAAGGGAGCAGAAGTACTCCTAGCAATTTGCCTAAGTCTGCTACTAGGCAAAGGAGGAAAAGAACTTCAGATTCTGAGGATGAAGATTACAAAGCTGAGGAAGATGAGGCCACTTCCAAGAAAGTGGTGCTCAAGAAAGAATATGGCTCTCTCATAGCACAAAACCAGGTCTGAAGAAGAAAGTTCCTGCCAAGAGGACACCAATGCCAAAGGCCAGAAAGTCCACTCAAGTGCCAGCTCAGACTCAACCCAAAGAGGCACCTGCAAGGAAAGATACATCATCCAAACCTCAGAAAGTCCCAACTGGTGCAACTATGAAGTTCATAATTGAATCAGAGGATGATGGTGATCAGTACAAGAAAAAGAAGAGAGCAAGAACCACAACTGCCAAGGTCCTTGGAAAGCCCTCAATGAGAAGAGATTCTGAAGAAGAGGAAGAGGATGATGCACCAGCACCTAAGGCACCTAAGCTTATGGGTGATGCAATCAGATCAGGGGCTGCAACATCCAAGCCAAGGAAGCACCCAAAGCTGCCTCCAAGGCCAAGCAAGTTCCAAAGAGGAATACTAGGAGTATTCCAGCTGCTTAGAAGAACAAGGCCCCAGTGCCCAGTGTTGCTGAAGATGAGAATCAGGAAGGATTCAGGGTTGAAACTATGGAGGATGGAAGATCCATATGCTTCAAGAAGAAGGACTGCCGTTGACTACAGGTTCCATACAAAGGAACAGCAGGACTTTTATGAAACAATTTCGTTGGACAAGAAGCCCATAGTTTGTGACATGAGGTGGGTCGACTGGACCTACATCAAGGACAATGAAGAGCACTATCCTGGAGTACAAGACAGCTTTATTGCTTGTGGAGTTGCTGATTTTGTTGGACAGAAGTTCACCAACTGGAATGATGAGCTTATCATGCAGTTCTACTCCACAGCACATTTTTACCCAGATGGAAGAATTGTTTGGATGTCTGAAGGTACAAGGTACCAGTCCACTATTGAAGAATGGGCAAGTCTGATAAATGCCCCCAAGGAAGAAGAGGATGACCGGGACATTTATGCAAAGAAGAAGTTGGGTCACAACTCCATGGCTCACATGTACAAGGAAATTCCAGACAAGGCAGTAGAGACTCACAAGTTTGGATCAGTTCACTTTCTGCTGTCAGGGCTACCAACCATCAATTGGATTCTGAGGCACACTTTGTTGCCCAAGTCTGGTGACCATAACATGATCAGAGGGCATGCCATCAACATGTTGCATGTGTTTGATGTGCCACAGAAGTTCAAAGTCATGATCCTAATAGTTGAAACAATCAAGAGGACTGCAGCAGATCATAAGAGGAGCTGTGGATATGCACCTCAGATTCAAGAATTGATCAACTCAAAGATGGGCACAGGGAAATATCAGTTGGATAAGGAACATTTTCCAGTTTATCCAGACTTTGAGGACAATGAGGTTGTCATGAATGAAGAAGATCCACAATCAGTTCAAGCTCAGGAGAAGAAGGAGAAGGCAAAGAAGGAGAAGGCTGCCAAGATACCAACTCAAGAGGAGGCATCTGAATATTTCTTGAAAACCAAACAGGAGCAGCATGGTTACTTGATAGCATCTACACTGAGGATTGAGAAAGTACTGGCCACCCTCACTCAGAATCAGGAGAGCCTTGAGAGAATCATGGAACAAAAATTCTATGATCTAGATGTTAAAGTAATCGAGATTGATCGGTTGTAGAGCAGCTGCAGGATGATATGCAGGAGAGGAAGGGCAAGACTACCACAAATGTGTTTGCCAGAGTGCCCAGAGCCCAGAGGCCAGTTGCAGTGCCAGTGACACACACTAGAGCAACAACTTCACACCAGCCACGCGCCCTCACAGTTCTAGTGCAACCAGCTCCAAAGATCCTCCGGCACCCTCTACTTCAACTGAAGCCTTCATCCAAGGAGCTAGCAGGACACCACCACCAGAAGATCAAGCCTGAGAGTCGATCTAGCACTATGCATTTTCTATGAACTTTTTGGTAACTTGTTGCCAAAGGGGGAGAAAAATGTATAGATCATAGGCTTCGAGAGAGAGTGTTGCTTTTGTTCTCTCTTGCTTTATTTGGTGGTTTCTTAAAAGGCTTTGAGAGAGAGTGTTGCTTTTGTTCTCTCTTGCTTTATTTGGTGGTTTCTTAAACTTTGTTTGCTTTTGGTTGAGATACTATGCTTGTGAGACATTGATGATCATGTGTTTGATCATAAGCTACACTTATGCATGCTTGATATTATCCTATCTATCTTATGTGATCATTCACTATGCTTGGTGATGAGTGCATGTATGCATTGTTTATTATTTTGAGCGCTCCACCAAGATGTATGTGACATGGAAGAGTAACCCATGAGCCTAATTCATTGTGCATTTGCAGTCCAAAGCAAATATTAACCCATGCACAAATTTAGGGGGAGCTCTTGCTTATCACATACTTCTCAAAGCGACGATGTCATTCAATCTTATTATCATTTGTCGAAGCTTTGATCTATATGTTGTCATCAATTACCAAAAAGGGGGAGATTGAAAGTGCAACTATCCCTAGGTGGTTTTGGTAATTCATAACAACGTATAGCTCATTGAGCCAATGCTATTCCAAGACTATTATTTCAGGAAAGCTCAATGAATGGCATGGCATGGATGATGAAAGTGGATCCCTCAAAATACTAAGGACAAAGGATTGGCTCAAGCTCAAAAGCTCAAGACTCTTCATTTTACATTTTAGTGATCCAAGATCACATTGAGTCTATAGGAAAAGCCAATACTATCAAGGAGGGATGAGGTGTTGCTTAATGAGCCTCTTGCTTAATGTGCTTAGTGATATGCTCCAAAACCCTCAACTACTTTCCCACATCCACAAATGTCACGCCCAATATGCGACCCTATCCAAAAGGAACTCGAAGGTCCCACCAAGGATAGACCCGCATATTGAAACACTTTTGCAAGGTGGATATCATTACATCAACATTACATAGTAGGTAGGGATACATACAGAAGGCATACAATGCCACACGAATACAACATCATCTTACAAGAGATCAACATCCAACTACGGATGGAACACAAACAGAAACTCAAACGACATCCACCCTGCTAGCCCAGGCTGTTGACCTGGAACCTATCCCCTGATCGAAGAAGAACCAGAAGGAGAACTCCAAAACAAGCAAACATCGCTCTCGCGTCATGATCATCGCATAACCTGTACCTGCAACTGTTGTTGTAGTAATTGGTGAGCCACGAGGACTCAGCAATCCCATTACCATGGGTATCAAGACTAGCAAAGCTTAATGGGAAAGGAAGGGGTAAAATGGTGAGGTTGCAGCAGCGACTAAGCATGATGTGGTGGCTAACATACGCAAATAAGAGCGAGAAGAGAACAAACGGAACGGTCGTCAATTAGCAATGATCAAGAGGTGATCCTGAACTCCTACTTACGTCAAACATAACCCAAAGCCGTGTTCACTTCCCGGACTCCGCCGAAAAGAGACCATCATGGCTACACACACGATTGATGCATTTTAATTCGGATCTGGTGTCAAGTTATCTACAACCGGACATTAAAAAATTCCCATCTGCCACATAACCGCGGGCACGGCTCTCGAAAGTTTATACCCTGCAGGGGTGTCCCAACTTAGCCCATGATAAGCTCTCGCGATCAACGAAGGATATACCTTCTCCCAGGAAGACCCGATCAGTCTCGGAATCCCGGTTTACAAGACATTTCGACAATGGTAAAAGAAGACTAGCAAAGCCGCCCCATGCGCCGACAATCCCGATAGGAGCTGCACATATCTCGTTCTCAGGGCAACACCGGATAAGTCAAGCTACGAGTAAAACCAGACCTCGAGTTGCCCCGAGGTGGCCCCGCAGGCTGCTCGGTTCGGACCAACACTTAGACAAGCACTGGCCCGGGGGGGGCTAAAATAAAGATGACCCTTGGGTTAATTACTCCCAAGGGAAAAGTAGGTGGTGGTGAGGCAAATGGTAACACCAAGGTTGGGCCTTGCTGGAGGAGTTTTATTCAAAGCGAACTGTCGAGGGGGTCCCATAAATCACCCGACCGCGTAAGGAATGCAAAATCCGGGAACATAACACCGGTATGACGGAAACTAGGGCGGCAAGAGTGGAACAAAACACCAGGCATAAGGCCGAGCCTTCCACCCTTTACCAAATATATAGGTGCATTAATAATATAAGAGATATTGTGATATCCCAACATAACCCTGTCCACCATGGAGCAATCTTCAACTTCACCTGCAACTAAAAACGCTATAAGAGGGGCTGAGAAAAAGCGGTAACATAGCCAAGCAACGGTTTGCTAGGAAGGGTGTCAAAGGTTAGAGGTTTATGGCAATTTGGGAGGCTTGAAGAGCAAAATGATAGGTAGCGCAGCAAAGTGATAGAGCGAAGCAACTAGCATAGCAATGATAGTAGTGAGATCCAGAGTAGCGGTCATCTTGCCTGAAATCCCGCTAGGAAGAAGAACGAGTCCATGAAGAAGATTAAGCCACAAAGACGAACCAAGCATAGACGAACGAATCCTCACGATCGCAACGAAAACGGGAACTATCGAGAAGAAGCACACAACATGGTAAACACACCACACATGAACAAGACATGATGCACAACAAGCATGATGCATGACAAAGGCTACATGAAGCTACTCATGGCAAGAGAAGATGCATACAAGAACAACACATCAAAACAAGTTTAAATGAGGCCAAAAACAACATATAACAATTCCGGTAAGTCCTCATATGCAAATTTGGAAATTGGTCCAGAACTGAATAAACCTTATGTTAAAGTTGTTAAACAGCAATTTAAGATGCACCAAGATGATCTATACGAAATTCTAGTCAAGTTACATATAAAGTTCATTTAGTTCGGAGCTACGGCCTAGAAGATATGAGCAAAACAAGTTTAGCATGGCATTGATGCAAAATGCATACAAACATCAAGTAAACTCTCTCAAACATGGATGCAACATGATAATTTGAAACTACATGCAAAATCAAGCAAGTTTCATATAGAGCACACTCAAAACGGAGCAACGGTTCAACACACACACCAAACATGATATAGCAACAATCTGCCCAAAACAGCAACTAGGCATATTGCTAGCATCAAAACAACATGCTACAGTACCACAATATGAAAACAGAAGGCATGGACATGAAGTACAGGTAAAGCATTACAAAACATGAACACTGAGCTATCTCCAGAAATCACTAGAGCATGCTCAAAAGGACACGTCAAGATTGCAAATAATAACAGTTTCAGGCTTAGCAGAAAATAACATCAGGTTGCAATGTTTATAGCTATCAAACAACATGTTACAGGAACTTATCATGGCAAACAAAGGCATGGCATGAATCTACTAAAAGCATAGAACAAATGTCCCTTACTGACCATGAGCCAAAAAGGATCAGAAGATATGATGGCACCCATGTAAACATGGCAAAAGATATGACAGATTCAAACATGGCAGGAACAACAATAAGTAGGCATGTTGGTGAGCTTGAACCACTCACCACAGAGCAATACATGGCATGGCAAGGCAACAAACAGTAAGAAGATATGTTTGAGAAGCTAAGCATGGCAAGAGCAAGTTCATAGGGTGCATGGATCACTAGCAACAATCAAGGCAACATTGAACTTAATGTTAACAGCCTGACAGCAACATTATTTAGCAACTTTGGAGCAAGATAACAACATGTTACAGCAGGCTATAAATGCAACCAGGGGCATTAATGGATAGAGCAAGACATGTATAACAAATCATCCTTAGTGAACATCTCCAGATTATGCATAGAATGACTTGTAGCAACAGGTTTACATAGCAACAAAATATAACAGAATCAGCCTAGCAAAACAGCAACAGCAAGTACCCTACTTAACAAGCTCGATGCACTCACTACATGACTCACAAAAAATACATGGATAGCACCCCTGTAAAGATGGCATGGCATAGATCAAAACACATGTAGACATCAACCTCATAAGATGCACACATCAAACATGGCAAAAATGACAAATGAGCATGTTATAACAGTTTCAACAGATTAACAGCAACATGCACTCTTGCAACGATGATTAGGGCATCAAGATGGACTCAAATGAACATGTTATAATGAGACGTAATGAAGTACTCGTCGAGGCGAACAATTTGACATATTAAACGCGCAAAACGGAGCTACAAATGCAGAGCTATGAGGCGATGAATATGGCATGATTATGCAAAATATCAGGGACTTAGGAAAAAACAAGGGGGGAAGAAAGTCAACCGGCTGAGATCGGATCTGGATCGGGGCGCGGGAACCGAGGCGAGGCCGTGCTCACCGGAGCTGGCAGCGGCGGCGGCGCCATGCGGCGACGCGAGGCCGGACGGCGGCACGGGAGGGCGGGCGGCGGCGCTGTTCGATCCGCGGCCGGCAGACGGCAAGGCGCGGACGGCGGCCGGCCGACGAGGCGGCGGCGGAGATCGGCGGCGGCGCGGCGGGGCGGGGAGACGCGCGGCCGGCGCGGAGGCGTCTCGGGTGGCTGGAGGCGGCGGCGGGGCTGCGGTGGCGGGCCGGGAGCCGCGGCGCCGTGGCGGCGGTCGGCGACGAGGCGTGAGGCGGCGGGGACGGACCCGGCGGCGGCGCGGCGGCCGAGGGCCGGTGGCGGCTAGCGGCGGGGAGCGCCACGTGGCAGCTTCCCGTTGGCTGGGCACGGCAGCGCTGGACGGGCGGACATGTCCGGCCAGTGGGGAGAAAACGTCCGGCGGCGGAGAGGGAGCGGGGCTAGGGTTTGGACTGCGAAAAATCCGGAGGGGAACACATATTTATAGGTAGAGGGAGCTAGGAGGCTCCAAATGAGGCACGGTTTTCGCCCACACGATCGTGATCGAACGACCGAGAGCATGGAGGGGGGTTTGCTGGGTTTTGGGCCACTTTGGAGGGGTGTTGGGCTGCACACAAAAGAGACTTTTACGGTTACCCGGTTAACCGTTGGAGCATCAAACGGACTCCAAATGGCACGAAACTTGACAGGCGGTCTACCGAAGCTATACCAAGGCCGCTTGGAAACCTCGGGCCATTCCGAGAAAGTTTAACACCCGCACACAAAAAGAGACAAGAAGGGGACGCCGGATGACATAGGAGTGCCGGATTGCAAAACGGACGAGGGGGAAAATGCTCGGATGCATGAGACGAACATGTATGCAATGCAATGCACATGATGACATGATAAAATGCAACACGCAAGCAAATGACATGGCAACAACGACGGCGAATAACTGGCAGACACCTAGAGGATCGAATCCGGGGCGTTACAACAAATGACCTAAACCCAAAGCCAAAATCGGTCACACCGATTCTTCCTATCCGGCGCCACCAATTCCAAAAGTCATAGCCACTTCCACAAACCCTAAGCAAATCGGTCTTACCGATAGGGATCTCGGTCTCACCGAGATGGGGGTGTAATCTCTCTGTTTCCCTTCGTAAATTTTCGGTCTAACCGAAGTGAGCGATCGGTCCCACCGATATTGCAATGTAAACTCTCTGTTTCCTTTTTGTAACATTTCGGTCTCACCGAAAAGAGCAAATCGGTCCCACCGAGTTTACCTGACCAACTCTCTGGAAAGCTTATTACCAAATCGGTCTCACCGAGTTTGTGTAATCGGTCTTACCGAGATTACGTTATGACCTAACCCTAACCGAATCGGTCTCACCGAGATGCATGTCAGTCCCACCGAAAATCACTAACGGTCACTAGGTTTACTAAATCGGTCCGACCGAGTTTAACAATTCGGTCCCACCGACTTTGGTAAATTGTGTGTAACGGTTAGATTTTGTGTGGAGGCTATATATACCCCTCCACCTCCTCTTCATTCGTGGAGAGAGCCATCAGAACGAACCTACACTTCCAACTTACCATTTCTAAGAGAGAACCACCTACTCACATGTTGAGGCCAAGATATTCCATTCCTACCATATGAATCTTGATCTCTAGCCTTCCCAAGTTGCTTTCCACTCAAATCTTCTTTCCACCAGATCCAAAACCTATGAGAGAGAGTTGAGTGTTGGGGAGACTATCATTTGAAGCACAAGAGCAAGGAGTTCATCATCAACGCACCATTTGTTACTTCTTGGAGAGTGGTGTCTCCTAGATTGGCTAGGTGTCACTTGGGAGCCTCCGACAAGATTGTGGAGTTGAACCAAGGAGTTTGTAAGGGCAAGGAGATCGCCTACTTCGTGAAGATCTACCACTAGTGAGGCAAGTCCTTCGTGGGTGACGGCCATGGTGGGATAGACAAGGTTGCTTCTTCGTGGACCCTTCATGGGTGGAGCCCTCCGTGGACTCGCGCAGCCGTTACCCTTCGTGGGTTGAAGTCTCCATCAACGTGGATGTACGATAGCACCACCTATCGGAACCACGCCAAAAACATCCGTGTCTCCAATTGCGTTTGAATCCTCCAAACCCTTCCCTTTACTTTCTTGCAAGTTGCATGCTTTAATTTCCGCTGCCTATATACTCTTTGCATGCTTGCTTGAATTGTGTGATGATTGCTTGACTTGTCCTAAAATAGCTAAAATCTGCCAAACTCTAAAATTGGGAAAAGGTTAAGTTTTTATTGGTCAAGTAGTCTAATCACCCCCCCCCCCTCTAGATATACTTCAAGGTCCTACACTTATTCTGTAACAATTTTCCTGTATTAACTAGATGTTTAGTGCACGGGTGTAATCCCTTGGAGAATCTTTGTCTATTATACTGCAATATATAGTAGAATTTTATTGCAGGCCGGCAGCAATGTCTGAAATGCATTGTGATTGTTTAAATAATAAATGTTGTCCAAAATTTCTAAAATATTTGTATGGCTTATTTTTATTCTTTGTTTCTCAAATATTCCTAATGTCTTTCCTAAGTATTTTTATTTTTAGATGTCATGAAGGGAGTATTTGTGAGAGAGTTTTTTTAAAGCCAAAAGAGTCATCATCAATCATGAAACTTTTATCGATCAACCATCTTAATTCAAGTCCCATATGTTTGATTTTACAACTTGAACCAACAAGTCTATTAGGCCTGAAGAAGGCTCAACATGTCACTTTCTTGCAGATCAACTAAATTTCTTTCTTCGATTGTATTCCACTATTGCAGATCAACCGAATTCCTCTCTTCGGTTACAGACCATTAATTCCAAAAAATGGAGCCAAGAACAAACTACGAGAAAGCACAATACTTTTTGAAGTTGCAAACAGATTAATCCCTGACAACTAAGAGCAAAAATAGACGGGCACGGCAACGCGCGACATTAGTGATCTAGTTTATAGAGCAAAGAGGCGGTGCGGGAGGCGGCCGAGGTGGGCACAACCCACCAGGGCGCGTCTGGGCCCCCAGGCATGCCCAGGTGGGTTGTGCCCCCCTCGGAGCACCCCTCTGGTACTTCTTTGGCCCATCTTGTGTCTTCTGGTCCAGAAAAAATCTCCAAAAAGTTCATTTGGACTCTGTTTGGTATTGATTTTCTGCGAAGTAAAAAACAAGCAAAAAACAACAACTGGCACTGAGCACTATGTCAATAGGTTAGTCCTAAAAAATGATATAAAGTTGCTATAAAATGATCGTAAAACATCCCAGAATGATAATATAACAGCATGGAACAATAAAAAATTATAGATACATTGGAGACGTATCACTTACCTCAAGCCTAAAATGCCAGGACCTAACGGTGTTATCACAGTCAATGGTAACACCGAACGCTCACTCTGGACGGAGGAGCAGACCGCGACCTTCGCAGCTGAGATGCAAGCGTCCGAGGAGGCAGCCCGTGGCGGTAAACACACACCCGAGCTCTTCAAAGCATACGCGGGTCGTGCCAATCGACCTCGGACACGTACCCCCACACCCTAAATAGGGGTATGGGCTCCTTGCGTGATCCCTTTGGAAGGGACACTATGTCCCAGGGTGCACAATTTCACACTAAAAATTCCTTGGGCCCCGAGGAGCCAAAATTTATGGAAATGTCAGATCAACTAGAGCAATGAACGATGGATCTTTGAGCTTCTACATCTGCAAGGTTATGTCAAAGAAATAGACAACAAAACTATAGTAGTGTGCCTCAACCACACATGGACATCTGCATACCTCTTTCAAAGGACTCGGCTAGTGAACACTTTCAGGGCCGAGGTCACATTCAGTCCACTTCAGTCCTCGCCATCAACAATGACAAGTTGGTCAACAACAGGAAATGCAGACATGCGGCAGGAAGAAGCCCGGGCTCATAAACTCGATGACAATATCCACCATGTTTTTATTTGCTCCTCTATTTACTTTTTGGATTGTATTCTTTTAGTTTCTCTTGTTGCAGCTCAACATGTAAAGCTTGAAGTTATAAAATAAAGAAATCATGCCCTTTAAGATCATTATTGTATTTCCATGCAAGCACTTCCTTTGAGATACAAGAACGTCTTTAAGATACAACTGCTAAGGGGCTTCGTTTCCCTGTCTTAAAATACAAGTCTGAAGTACTCGGCGTCTCAGATGTTGCATTATATGCATCAGTTTCGAACCTGGATTTTGGTCAATAGTTGGGTTGCTCGGTTCCTATTTGTACCACTTACCTTCCCAACAAATTCGGCTAAGGGTGTAATGGGAGAACCACTACGGTAGTGCCGCTGGTTTAATTGGCAGAGCGCCTCAATGGAGAAAGCCAAAAACTGGCCATCTAGGTAAGTGGAAACTGGTCGGCAATCTGAAGACCGCGTTAAGCAACATGATGATAGAGATCACCCGTGTTAAACGAATGGCTTCTTTTTCACATTAGCTGAAGTGTGCGATAGCGTAGACCTTGGCTGACTAAGCCGACCACTTCGCACACCGGGGGCTCATCATTAGCCCCACAGTCAAACTCCTATGGCTAAGTGAAAGTTATAAAGTTGTTATAGTCTGTTGCCTAGTTCCTACGAGCACAGACCGCCTTCGGGTACCGAGACATTGGCTAAGGGTCAAAGCTGCCTCAAGGAACACCCTCTGTATATTCTACATTGGGGAAGAAGCCGACAACTGGCCACTTTTGGTTCAACACGGCCGAACAGGAAGAAATTTAATTAAAACAACACAACTATATGGGGGAATTTAATGCCATACTCATTAGAACAAAAGATAGTTTTTATACATCCCATGTACTTTGGCATTCCGAAGTACTAAAACTGATACAAAGTGTCTTTCGGACACATGGCCTCGGTCGTCCGGGAACCTTCTTCCACCTCGTCGAAGAACTGCTCCGCGGTGCGCTGCTTCCATCAGGGGGGCACAACAATGATTGACGCATCAACCTTCCAGAAGTGTGTCTTCATGCAGCGTACGCCCGCCATGCTCCCTGAAGGCACGTTGACCGTTTCCGGCAATCCACATGTGGGATAGTTACTAGTAGTTGAGCCAGGAGGTCGAAGAAGCTGGTCAGCAGGGCTTTGGCAGGCCACAACTTTATACTGAGGTCTTGGAGCGCCGGCCTCGCCACACGGAATAGCTCCGCGAGCTGCTTCATTCGATGATTCAGCAGCTGTGACGATGGCGACTCTTGGAACTGCTGCCAAAACGCCCTCTCCTCCTCCTGGCCCTCCTGTTGGTCGAAGTGCAGGGCTGCGTCCAGCACGCTCTTCGGAAGATCCGCGAAGACCTCTGTGGAACGCCACAGCTGGGTGAGCTTGACACACCTATGCTGCAAACACGCATTGAAGTAGATATGGCTTACTTGCGGCTATTTGCTTCACTTGCTGCAGCACCTCGCGGTCAGCCCGGGCAGCGGTCTGGAGCTTGGAGTGTGCAAGTTGGAGCTTCTTGAGATCTTCTTTCGCATGCTTCTCCTCCACCTGAAGTTTATCGCGTGCTTCGAACACGCCCTTCAGGGTCTCCTTGATTTCCAGGACCCGCGCCTAGTTCTTCTCCCTAGTAACCTTCTCGGGAGCACGAGCCTTCTCCACCTTCACGGCCATAGCCCTTGTTGCTCCACCTCCTGCCAAGCCTTCTTGAGCTCGGCCTTGAGCCCCTCAAGCTCGGCCATGGATGCTGCCATTCAAACAGTTCAGGATTAGCTCCTAATTCAAAGACAACACACAACACGCTTTTCGTATCTGAAGTAACATTCAAGGGCGGGAAGTACTGGACGCTTACCTTGGAACTGCTCAAAATGTTGGTTCATCAGGTTGATGTCCTTCTCGGACCTCTCGAGATTCTGGTTTACATCCACAATCGCCTCGGAGACGGAGCTCAGAGCCGAGGTAGAAACCTACAAACAATGATTTTTTTACATAAGCCCCACGACCAATTCATTGAAACTACAGACAATCGCCTCATAACATTAGGAAGCGTCATCCTACTTTTATATGATCCCAACACCAGTTTCTTGAAACCAACCTTGGGCTAAGGTGCTACTCACTGACCATGCCGTTTAGGAGGCCATGAGAGTATGTCCTCGGACAGATACATAAATTTACAAACTGAAACAAATAAACTATTTTAGCATAAGGGTTGGAGAGTACCTCGAAGCCCGTAATGAGGCCCTTGAAGGCTTCTCTCATTTCGGTCTCCGTAGACCGAAAGCCCTGGAGCGCCGCACTCACGAAGGCATAGTGCTCTTCCTTAAGGGACGAGCCCGTTAGGGCTGCCTCCATCTCTTTAGGCCACCCCACACTAGCCCGCCTTTGAGGGGGAGGTGGGGGTGGCAAGACCTCGGACCCGAGCACCTGGGTGATGGGCATGGGGGGTCTCTAGTTGCGGCGATGGATCCGGAGCGGAAGGGGAGCCAAAGAATATTCTCAACAGTTTTCGAGGGTAGAGTATTCAACCAAAATTTATTGATTCGACACAAGGGGAGCCAAAGAATATTCTCAAGCATTAGCAGCTGAGTTGTCAATTCAACCACACCTGAAAGACTTAATATCTGCAACAAAATATTTAGTAGCAAAGTAGTATGGAAGTAACGATAACAGTGGCAAAAGTAACAGTAGCAGTTTTGTAGTAATCATAACAGTGGCAACGGAAAAGTAATGAAGCAAAGATCAATATGTGAAAAGCTCGTAGGAAATGGATCAATGATGGATAATTATGTTGGATGGCATTCATCATGCAACGGTTATAACATAGGGTAACACAGAACTAGCTCCAATTCATCAATATAATGTAGGCATGTATTCCGAATGTAGTCATACGTGCTTATGGAAAAGAACTTGCATGACATCTTTTGTCCTACCCTCCCGTGGCAGTTGGGTCCTATTGGAAACGAAGGGATATTAAGGCCTCCTTTAAATAGAGTACCGGACCAAAGCATTAGCACTTAGTGAATACATGAACTCCTCAAATTATGGTCATCACCGGGAGTGGTCCCAACTATTGTCACTACGGGGTTGCTGGATAATAACACGTAGTAGGTGACTATAACTTGCAAGATAGGATCAAGAACACAAATGTATTCATGAAAACATAATAGGTTTAGATCTGAAATCATGGCACTCGGGCCCTAGTGACAAGCATTAAGCATAGCAAAGTCATAGCAACATCAATCTTAGAACATAGTGGATACCGGGGATCATACCCTAACAAAACTAACTCGATTACATGGTAAATCTCATCCAACCCATCACTGTCCAGCAAGCCTACGACAAAATTATCCACGCATGGCGGTGAGCATCATCAAATTGCTGACGGAGATGGTTGATGATGATGATGGCGACGGATTCCCCTCTCCGGAGCCCCGAACGGACTCCAGATCTGCCCTCCCGTTGAAGAACAAGGCTTGGCGGTGGCTCCGTATCATAAAACGTGATGAATCCTTCTCTTTGATTTTTTTTCTCCTCGAAAGTGAATATATGGAGTTGGAGTTGATGGTGGAGGTCCAGGGGGCCCACATGGTCGGATTGCACGCCCCACGGGGGTGGGAGCGCCCCCCCACCCTTATGGCCAGGGTGTAGGCCCCCTTCACTTGATTCTTTCGCCTATATTTTTTGTTTATTCCAAAAATTATCTCCGTGAAGTTTTAGGTCATTTTGAGAACTTTTTATTCTGCACAAAAATAACACCATGGCAATTCTGCTGAAAACAACGTCAGTCCGGTTTAGTTCCATTCAAATCATGCAAGTTAGAGTCCAAAACAAGGGCAAAAGAGTTTGGAAAAGTAGATACGATGGAGATTTATCCCTCGGCCGATGACTAGCCCAGCCCCTCTTTGATGACCTCGGGGATCTTGTCCCCTTGGTCCTGAGGGACCGAGGTCTTAACCTCGGCCATGACGGTCGACTCTTCGGCCCCTGCCATGTTGACTTGGCGGCGGAGTGGATGATGCCTCCCCCAGCTCATCATGAGCTGGCGTAGGAGTAGCAGAATCTGGGGTCCCACTGGTGGACGGTGATGACCCACAAGTGTAGGGGGTCTATCGTAGTCATTTCGATAAGTAAGAGTGTTGAACCCAACGAGGAGCAGAAGGAAATGACAAGCGGTTTTCAGTAAGGTATTCTCTGCAAGCACTGAAATTATCGGTAACAGATAGTTTTGTGATAAGGTAATTCGTAACGGGTAACAAGTAACAAAAGTAAATAAAGTGCAGCAAGGCGGCCCAATCCTTTTTGTAGCAAAGGACAAGCCTGTACAAATTCTTATATGGAGAAAAGCGCTCCCGAGGACACATGGGGATTATCGTCAAGCTAGTTTCCATCACGCTCATATGATTAGCATTCGTTACTTTGATAATTTGATATGTGTGTGGACCGGTGCTTGGGTACTGCCCTTTCTTGGATAGGCATCCCACTTATGATTAACCCCTATTGCAAGAATCCACAACTACAAAAGAAGTATTAAGGTAAACCTAACCATAGCATGAAACATATGGATCCAAATCAGCCCCTTACGAAGCAACGCATAAAGTTGGGTTTAAGCTTCTGTCACTCTAGCAACCCATCATCTACTTATTACTTCCCAATGCCTTCCTCTAGGCCCAAACAATGGTGAAGTGTCATGTAGTCGACGTTCACATAACACCACTAGAGGAGAGACAACATACATCTCATCAAAATATCGAACGAATACCAAATTCACATGACTACTTATAGCAAGACTTCTCCCATGTCCTTAGGAACAAACGTAACCACTCACAAATCATATTCATGTTCATAATCTGAGGGGTATTAATATGCATATAGGATCTGAACATATAATCTTCCATCGAATAAACCAACTAGCATCAACTACAAGGAGTAATCAACACTACTTGTGACCCACAGGTACCAATCTGAGGTTTTGGGACAAAGATTGGATACAAGAGATGAACTAGGGTTTGAGAGGAGATGGTGATGGTGAAGATGTTGATGGAGATTGACCCCCTCCCCATGAGAGGATCGATGGTGATGACGATGGTGATGATTTTCCCCTCCCGGAGGATGTTTCCCCGACAGAACAGCTCCGCCGGAGCCCTAGATTGGTTCCGCCAAGGTTCCGCCTCGTGGCGGCGGTGTCTCGTCCCGAAAGCTTGCTTATGATTTTTTTTCCAGGGTAAAAGACTTCATATAGCAGAAGATGGTCACCGGAAGCCTGCCAGGGGGCCCACGAGGTAGGGGGCGCGCCCAGGGGGTAGGGCGCGCCCCCCACCCTTTTAGCCAGGGTGTGGGCCCCCTCTGGTACTTTCTTCACCAGTATTTTTTATTAAATCCAAAAATAACTTTCGTGGAGTTTCAGGACTTTTGGTGTTGTGCAGAATAGGTCTCTAATATTTGCTCCTTTTCCAATTCTGAATTCCAAATTGCCGGCATTCTCCCTCTTCATGTAAACCTTGTAAAATAAGAGAGAATAGGCATACGTATTGTGACATAATGTGTAATAACAGCCCATAATGCAATAAATATCGATATAAAAGCATGATGCAAAATGGACATATCAACTCCCCCAAGCTTAGACCTCGCTTGTCCTCAAGCGGAAGCCGATAACAAAAAATATGTCCACATGCTTAGAGATAGAGGTGTCGATAAAATAAAATACAGACATGAGGGCATCATGATCATTCTTATAACAGCGACATATATATACATATATATATATATATATATTGTCATATATATATATATATATATATATATATTGTCATATGATTTCTTATGCTCAAGTAACAATCTATTCACAATGTCAACTATGAATCAGAAACTTCATTGAGAACTAACAAACTATGCTCTTGGTCATTGAAGCAATTGCAATTTATCAAAACATCGAAAAGAGTCAATATAAGAGCTTTTCAGCAAGTCCGTATACTCAACTATCATTTAGTCTTTCACAATTGCTAACACTCACGCAATACTTATGGGTATGGAGTTTTAATCGGACACAGAGAAAGATAGGGGCTTATAGTGTTGCCTCCCAACCTTTTACCTCAAGGGCAATGTCAACAACAATAGTTCATGCTAACTTACATCCAACTGGATATATATATATATATATATATATATATATATATATATATATATATATATATATATATATGGCAAGCTATGATAGACACAGTTTTACCTATATATATATATATATATATATATATATCAGGATCTTTCCAACACGAGGTGCCAAAGGATAAAATGTAAAAAGGAAAGGTGAAGATCACCATGACTCTTGCATAATGTAAAAGATAGAAGTAAAAGATAGGCCCTTCGCAGAGGGAAGCAGAGGTTGTCATGTGCTTTTATGGTTGGATGCATGAAATCTAAATGCAAAAGAACGTCACTTTATATTGCCACTTGTGATATGGACCTTTATTATGCAGTCCATCGCTTTTATTGCTTCCATATCACAAGATCGTATAAAGCTTATTTTCTCCACACTAATAAGTCATACATATTTAGAAACCAATTTTTATTGCATGCAACATGACAACTTACTTGAAGGATCTTACTCAATCCATAGGTAGGTGTGGTGGACTCTCATGGCAAAACTGGGTTTAAGGATATTTGGAAGCACAAGTAGTATCTCTACTTGGTGCAAGGAATTTGGCTAGCATGAGAGGGAAATGCAAGCTCAACATGTTGGATGATCCATGACAATATACTTTATTTTGAATATAAGAAAACATAACCCATTACGTTGTCTTGCTTGTCCAGCGTTAACTCTTTAGCATGTCATATTTTAATGAGTGCTCAGAATCATAAAAGATGTCCAAGATAGTATATTTATATGTGAAAACCTCTCTTTCTTTATTACTTCCTATTAATTGCAACCATGACCAAAACTATGTTTGCCAACTCTCAACAACTTTTATTCATCATACTCTTAATATGTGAAGTCATTACTCTCCATAAGATCAATATGATCTTTTTATTTCTTTTTATTCTTTCTTTTTATTCCCTCAAGATCATAACAAGATAGCAAAGCCCTTGACTCAACACTAATCTTTATTATATATAGCTCACGGACTCGATTACATAGAAGGATCATAAAGCAAAACGCAAACCTAAATCATACCAAAACTTTATTCTGGTAGACCAAGATATTACTAAAATGATCGAACTAAGTAAAATGGTAAAGATAGGAGTGTGATGATGATATGATACCGGGGCACCTGCCCCAAGCTTGGCAGTTGCCAAGGGGAGTGCCCATACCCATGTGTTTATGTCTCCTTCTTCGAAGGCAGTGATGATGGAGTTATTGATGATGTAGGCTTGTTGTCCATCCTCCAAGGCATAGGCTCCCCATCATAGAAAGATGATTGAGTCTTCGGGATCCTCAAATCTGCAGCCAAACTCATCCTCTTGAATCTATATTCATACTCACAGTTTTGGTTTTGCAGGTCATAGATGTGGGCTTGGAGGTGCTCCGTTTTCTCATGAAGCTTGAAGATGGTCTCCCCAATGTTCTTGGCGTCCAGCTTGTGGTTGTTCGTGAACTCTGCGATCATCATCTGGTTGGCATTGAGTCCGTGTTCCACCATCCCTTGGCACTTGAAAACTTGTTGTTCCATTTCTTCGAGTCTTGTCTCCGCGCTTCCGGTCCTCCTTGGTCCCTCAACATCGTGGATGTGCGGCACCCCCTCACGCATCTCAATGGTTTGAGGGTGTCGCAGCACCTCCGTGAGGTAGGGGTTGATGACCTTCTTGAAGAACTTGTCCTTGGGGGTGCTTGAAGACGTCATGGTGATCTAGATCTGTCAGAAAAACAGCTCGAAACAAAGACAAAGGATATTTGTGTGGTACGGTGGTCAAAACCTTTGGGAGATTATACTCCCTCCGGTCCTTTTTAGTCTGCATATAAGTTTTGTCCGAAGTCAAACCATATCTACTTTGACCAAACTTATAGAAAAAAGTATCAACATTTACAATGTGATATCAATATTGTTAGATTCATTACGAAATGTAGTTTCATGGAATATATATTTGGTATGGTAGATGCTAATAGTTTTTAATATATATTTGGTCAAACTTTGCAAAGTTTGACTTGACACAAATCTAATACGCGGAGTAAAAAGGACCGGAGGGAGTATAATTAATTTTTACCGACCGAAAGAAGTATCGTGCAAGAAAATGAAGTCCAGAGAGCACACGAGGTGCCAAGGCAGGGGCACGCCCAGGGGGTAGGGCGCGCCCTCCACCCTCGTGGTTGCCTCGTGTCCTTCCCGGACTACTTATTATTTTCCTATTTTCTTAAATATTCCAAAACGGAGAAAAACTAATATTAGGACTATTTTGGAGTCGGTTTACGTACCGTACCACATACCTATTCCTTTTCGGAGTCTGAAACATCCTGGAAAGTGTCCCTTATGTACTCCTCTGGGGTTACGGTTTCAATAACATTAGTTTCAACATTTATTGGATTACCTGAGATATAGTGTTTGATTCTTTGACCATTCACCACCTTCGGATTTGTGCCTTCGAAGTTGTTGATTTTTATGGCACCGGAACGATAGACCTCCACGATAATGTAAGGACCTTCCCATTTAGAGATAAGTTTTCCTGCAAAAGATCTTAAATGAGAGTTGAAAAGCAACACATAAGCTACATTAAACTCACGCTTTTGTATCCTTTTGTCATGCCATCTTTTAACTTTTTTATTTAAACAGTTTGGCATTCTCATAGGCTTGAGTTCTCCATTCATCAAGTGAGCTAATGTCAAATAACCTCTTCTCACCGGCAAGTTCGAAATCATAATTGAGCTCTTTAATGGCCAATATGCCTTATGTTCTAGTTCGAGAGGTAAGTGACATGCTTTTCCATAAACCATTTTGCATGGAGACATACCCATAGGATTTTTATATGCAGTTCTATAAGCCCATAATGCATCATCAAGTTTCTTGGACCAATTCTTTCTAGATATATTAACAGTCTTTTGCAAAATTAATTTAAGCTCTCTGTTACTCGGTTCTACTTGGCCACTAGACTGTGGGTGATATGGAGATGCAATTCTATGATTAACATCATACTTAGCAAGCATTTTACGAAAAGCACAATGAATAAAATGTGAACCACCATCAGTCATTAGGTATCTAGGGACTCCAAACCTCAAAAAAATAACTTCTTTAAGCATCTTAATAGAGGTGTTATGATTAGCACTACTAGTTGGAATAGCTTCTAGCCACTTAGTAACGTAATCAACAGCAACTAAAATATGTGTATACCCATTAGAGGAAGGAAATGGTCCCATATAATCAAAGCCCCAAACATCAAATGGTTCAATAACAATAATTCATAGGCATTTCTTAATGTCTACTAATATTACCAATTCTTTGACATTCAACACAAGACAAGACAAACTTACGGGCATCCTTGAAGAGAGTAGGCCAACAAAAACCGGATTGCAATACCTTATGTGCAGTTCTATCTCCAGCGTGGTGTCCTCCATAAGCCTCGGAGTGACACTTGCGTATGATCTGTTCATGTTCATGCTCAGGTACACAACATCTAATAACACCATCTACTCCTTTATAAAGGTGTGGGTCATCCCAAAAGTAATTTCTTAAATCATAGAAGAATTTTTATTTGGCTGGTATGTGAAACTAGGTGGTATAAATTTAGCAACAATGTAACTAGCATAATCAGCATACCATGAAGCAGTACGCGAAGCATTTATGACAGCTAATTGTTCATCAGGAAAGCTATCATCAATAGGTAGTGGGTCATCAAGAACATTCTCTAACCTAGACAAGTTATCTGCAACGGGGTTCTCAGCTCCCTTTCTATCAATAATATGTAAATCAAATTCTTGTAGCAAGAGAACCCATCTAGTAAGTCTAGGTTTAGCATCTTTCTTTTCCATAAGATATTTAATAGTAGCATGATCAGTGTGAACAGTTACTTTAGAATCAATGATATAAGGTCTGAACTTATCACAAGCAAATACAACTGCTAAAAATTCTTTTTTAGTAGTAGCATAATTTCTCTGGGCACTGTCTAGAGTTTTACTAGCATATTGAATAACATTTAATTTCTTATCAAGTCTTTGTCCTAGAACAGCACCTACAGCATAATCACTAGCATCACACATAATTTCAAAAGGTAAATTCCAATCAGGTGGCTGAAAAATAGGTGCTGAAATCAAAGCTTTCTTAAGTATTTCAAATGCTTCTACACAATCATCATGGAAGACAAAAGGAATATCTTTTTGTAAGAGATTAGTCAGAGGCCTAGAAATTTGAGAGAAGTCCTTAATGAACCGCCTATAAAAACTGGCATGACCAAGGAAACTTCTTATACCTTTAATGTCCTTGGGACATGGCGTCTTTTCAATAGCATCAACCTTAGCTTTATCAACTTCAATACCTCTTTCAGAAATTTTATGCCCCAAGACAATGCCTTCATTAACCATAAAGTGGCACTTTTCCCAATTCAAGACAAGACTAGTATCTTCGCATCTCTGCAAAACTCGATCTAGGTTGCTCAAGCAATCATCAAAAGAAGATCCATAAATGGAGAAATCATCCATGAAAACCTCAACAATCTTTTCACAAAAGTCAGATAATATAGCCATCATGCATCTTTGAAAGGTAGCAGGTGCATTGCATAAACCAAAAGGCATACGTCTATAAGCAAGAGTACCGAAAGGACAAGTAAAAGTGGTCTTTTCTTGATCCTCTTTTGACACAGGTATTTTAGAGAAACGAGAGTAACCATCTAGAAAGCAAAAATGTGTATGTTTGGATAATCTTTCTAGCATTTGATCAATAAAAGGCAACGGGTAATGATCTTTTTTAGTAGCTTCATTTAATTTATGGAAATCAATTACCATCCTATAACCTTTAACAATTCTTTGTGGGATTAATTCATCTTTATCATTAGGAACAACAGTAATACCTCCCTTCTTAGGGACACAATGGACAGGACTTACCCACTGACTATCAGCAACGGGATAAATTATACATGCCTCCAGGAGCTTTAGTATTTCCTTTCTTACCACTTCTTTCATCTTAGGGTTTAACCGTTGTTGGTGATCAACAACCGGTTTAGCGTCTTTCTCCAATTTTATTGTGTGTTGGTATAGAGTGGGACTAATGCCATTAAGATCATCAAGAGTATATCCAATAGCAGCACGGTGCTTCTTTAGAGTTTTCAATAATTCTCCTCTTCCTGCTCTGAAAGGTTAGCACTAATAATAACAGGATATATCTTCTTTTCATCAAGATAAGCATATCTAAGAGTATCAGGTAGTGGTTTAAGCTCAAACACGGGATCACCCTTGGGTGGTGGAGGATCCCCTAGAATTTCAATAGGCAAGTTGTGTTTGAAAATAGGTCCCTGTTTAAATAATACTTCATCTATCTCCCTTCTTTCATTCATAAACATATCATTGTCATGGTCTAGCAAATATTGTTCTAAAGGATCATTAGGAGGCATGGCAATAGAAGCAAGACCAATAATTTCATCCTTACTAGGCAATTCTTTATCATGGGGTTGTCTATGAAATTTAGCAAAATTAAACTCATGAGACACAAACCAATAGTAACAACATCCTTTTTGCAGTCTATCCTAGCATTAATAGTATTCAAGAAGGGTCTACCAAATATGATGGGACAAAAGTCATCTTGTGGGATATTTAACTTTCCCACACAAGACTTCAACATCTCTAACAATCCCAACTGGTGAAATAGTATCTCTATTGGCAAGCTTAATTGTAACATTAATTTCTTCTATCTCAGCAGGTGCAATATCATGCATAATTTCTTTGTATAAGGAATAAGGTATTGCACTAGCACTAGCACCCATATCACATAAGCCATGATAACAATGATCTCCTATTTTAACAGAAATAACAGGCATGCCTACAACAAGTCTGTGTTTATTCTTAGTATCAGGTCTAGCAATTCTAGCAGCTTCATCACAGAAATAAATAACATGCCCATCAATATTATCAACCAAGAGATCTTTAACCATAGCATTACTAGGTTCAACTTTAATTTGCTCAGGTGGTGTAGGTGTTCTAGTATTACTCTTACGAACCACAATTGAAGCTTTAGTATGATCCTTTATCCTAACAGGGAAAGGTGGTTTCTCAATATAGGTAGTAGGAACAATAGGATCCTTATAAGTGATAGTCTTTTCTTCAACTTTAATAGGTGCAACTACTTTTACTTCATTGGGAGGATTATATTTAAACCACTTATCCTTAGGGAGGTCAACATGAGTAGCAAATGATTCACAGAAAGAAACTACTATCTCAGAGCCAAGTTCACATTTAGTGCTAAATTCACGAAAAGCATCGGTATCCATAAAAGATTTAACACAATCAAACTTAGGTGTCATACCTAACTCCTTACCTTCGTCAAGATCCCAATCTTCAAAGTTGCGTTTAATTCTTTCCAATAAATCCCATCTGAATTCAATAGTCTTCATCATAAAAGATCCAGTACAAGAAGTATCGAGCATGGAGCGATTGTTGAGAGAAAGCCGAGCATAAAAATTTTGAATAATCATTTCTCTTGAGAGCTCATGATTGGGGCATGAATATAACATTGACTTAAGCCTCCCCAAGCTTGAGCAGTGCTTTCTCCTTCGCGAGGCCAAAAATTATATATATAATTACGATCACGATGAACAAGATGCATAGGATAAAACTTCTGATGAAATTCCAATTTCAATCGGTTGTAGTTCCATGATCCCATATCATCACATAGCCTAAACCATGTCAATGCCTCTCCCTTCAAAGATAAAGGTAAGACCTTCTTCTTGATAACATCGTCGGGCATACCTACAAGCTTAAATAACCCACAAACTTCATCCACATAGATTATGTGTAAATCGTGATGCAAGGTTCCATCTCCTGTAAAAGGATTAGCTAGCAGTTTCTCTATCATACCCGAAGGAATTTCAAAGTAAACATTTTCAGTAGGTTCAGTAGGTTGAGGAGCAACTCTTTGCTCTACTGGTCGGGGTGAAGATACCCCAAACAAGCCCCTCAAAGGATTATGTTCCATAGTAACAAGTGACAGTAAATTTCAGCACACTATATAAATTTTTCCTTACCAAGTTCCACTTATCAAAGGCGCTTCACTCCCCCGCAATGGCGCCAGAAAAGAGTCTTGATGACCCACAAGTGTAGGGGATCTATTATAGTCCTTTCGATAAGTAAGAGTGTCAAAGCCAACAAGGAGCAGAAGGAAATGACAAGCGGTTTTCAGCAAGGTATTCTCTGCAAGCACTGAAATTATCGGTAACAGATAGTTTTGTGATAAGGTAATTCATAATGGGTAACAAGTAACAAAAGTAAATAAAGTGCAGCAAGGTGGCCCAATCATTTTTGTAGCAAAGGACTGTTGGGGAACGTAGTAATTTCAAAAAATTTCCTACGCACACGCAAGATCATGGTGATGCATAGCAACGAGAGGGGAGAGTGTTGTCTACGTACCCTCGTAGACCGAAGCGGAAGCGATCACAACGTAAAGGAAGTAGTCGTACGTTCTCCTCGCGATCCAACCGATCCCAGCGCCAGCATTCGGCGCCTCGAGTTCTTGACACACGTACAGCTCGGTGGCGCCCTCGGGCTCCAATCCAAAGAGAGCTTCGGGAGGAGAGTTCCGTCGGACGACGGCGTGGTGACGATCTTGATGTTCTACCGACGCAGGGCTTCGCCTAAGCACCGCTACGATATGACCGAGGTGGATTATGGTGGAGCGGGGCACCGCACACGGCTAAGGAACGATCTCAAGGATCAACTTGTGTGTCCATGGGGTGCCCCCTGCCCCCGTATATAAAGGAGCAAGGGAGGGAGGAGGCCGGCCTAGGTTTGGGCGCACCAAGGGGAGTCCTACTCCCACCGGGAGTAGGAGTCCCTTTTTCCTAGTCCAACTAGGAGTCCTTCCATGTAGGGGGAGTAGGAGAGAAGGAAAGGGAAGAGAGAAGGAGAAGGAAGGAAGGGCTCCCCCTTCCCTAGTCCACCGGACTAGAGCAAGGGGAGGCGCGCCACCTTTTGGCCCTTTCTCTCCTTTTTCCCGTATGGCCCAATGAGGCCCAATACGAATTCCCGTAACTCTCCCAGACTCAAAAATACCCGATCACTCGGAACCTTTCGAACTCCGAATATAGTCGTCCAATATATCGATCTTTACGTCTCGACCATTTCGAGACTCCTCGTCATGTCCCCGATCTCATCCGGACTCCGAACTCCTTCGGTACATCAAAACTCATAAACTCATAATAAAACCGCGCCGAAACCTTAAGCGTGCGGACCCTACGGTTCGAGAACAATGTAGACATGACCTAGAACTATTCTCGGTCAATAACCAATAGCGGGACCTGGATGCCCATATTGGCTCCTACATATTCTACGAAGATCTTTATCGGTCAGACCGCATAACAACATACGTTGTTCCCTTTGTCATTGGTATGTTACTTGCCCGAGATTCGATCGTCGGTATCCAATACCTAGTTCAATCTCGTTACCGGCAAGTCTCTTTACTCGTTCCGTAATACATCATCTTGCAACTAACTCATTAGTTGTAATGCTTGCAAGGATTAAGTGATGTGTATTACCGAGAGGGCCCAGAGATACCTCTCCGACAATCGGAGTGACAAATCCTAATCTCGAAATACGCCAACCCAACATCTACCTTTGGAGACACCTGTAGTACTCCTTTATAATCACCCGATTCGTTGTGGCGACGCTTGGTAGTACCCAAAGTGTTCCTCCGCAAACGGAGTTGCATAATCTCATAGTTATAGGAACATGTATAAGTCATGGATAAAAGCAATAGCAACACACTAAACGATCGGGTGCTAAGCTAATGGAATGGGTCATGTCAATCAGATCATTCAACTAATGATGTGGCCTTGTTAATCAAATAACAACTCCTTGTTCATGGTTAGGAAACATAACCATCTTTGATTAACAAGCTAGTCAAGTAGAGGCATACTAGTGACACTCTGTTTGTCTATATATTCACACATGTATTATGTTTCCGGTTAATACAATTCTAGCATGAATAATAGACATTTATCATGAAATAAGGAAATAAATAATAACTTTATTATTGCCTCTAGGGCATATTTCCTTCAAGGACAAGCCTGGACAAATTCTTATATGGAGAAAAGCGCTCCCGAGGACACATGGGGATTATCGTCAAGCTAGTTTTCATCACGCTCATATGATTAGCGTTTGTTACTTTGATAATTTGATATGTGGGTGGACCGGTGCTTGGGTACTGCCCTTTCTTGGACAAGCATCCCACTTATGAGTAACCCGTATTGCAAGAATCCGCAACTACAAAAGAAGTATTAAGGTAAACCTAACCATAGCATGAAACATATGGATCCAAATCAGCCCCTTATGAAGCAACACATAAACTAGGGTTTAAGCTTCTGTCACTCTAGCAACCCATCATCTACTTATTACTCCCCAATGCCTTCCTCTAGGCCCAAATAATGGTGAAGTGTCATGTAGTCGACGTTCACATAACACCACTAGAGGAGAGACAACATACATCTCATCAAAATATCGAACGAATACCAAATTCACATGACTACTTATAGCAAGACTTCTCCCATGTCCTCAGGAACAAACGTAACTACTCACAAATCATATTCATGTTCATAATTAGAGGGGTATTAATATGCATATAGGATCTGAACATATAATCTTCCACCGAATAAACCAACAAGCATCAACTACAAGGAGTAATCAACACTACTAGTGATCCACAGGTACCAATCTGAGGTTTTGGGACAAAGATTGGATACAAGAGATGAACTAGGGTTTGAGAGGAGATGGTGCTGGTAAAGATGTTGATGGAGATTGACCCCCTCCCGATGAGAGGATCGATGGTGATGATTTCTCCCTCCCGGAGGGATGTTTCCCCGGCAGAACAGCTCCGCCGGAGCCCTAGATTGGTTCCGCCAAGGTTCTGCCTCGTGGCGGCGGTGTCTCGTCCCGAAAGCTTGCTTATGATTTTTTTCCAGGGTAAAAGACTTCATATAGTAGAAGATGGTCACCGGAAGCCTGCCAGGGAGCCCACGAGGCAGGGGGCGCGCCCCCACCCTCATGGCCAGGGTCTGGGCCCCCTCTGGTACTTTCTTCGCCCAGTATTTTTTTATTAATTCCAAAAATAACTTTCATGGAGTTTCAGGACTTTTGGAGTTGTGCAGAATAGGTCTCTAATATTTGCTCCTTTTCCAGCCCAGAATTCCAGTTGCCGGCATTCTCCCTCTTCATGTAAACCTTGTAAAATAAGAGAGAATGGGCATAAGTATTGTGACATAACGTGTAATAACAGCCCATAATGCAATAAATATCGATATAAAAGCATGATGCAAAATGGACGTATCAGATGGCAAGCCACTCAAGGAGTCACTTGGGACACCTTCGGCGGACTGCATAAAAGATGCCCGTATAAGCTCGCTACCGCTAAAGGGACTTGTTAAAACATGAAGTATAACAACAATGATGTACCCTCGGGGTGCCAGTTTCTTCCTCCCCATGGCAAGGGAGTTATCCTCCGACTCGTCGGAGAGCACGATATTCTCTGAGAACTTCCTGGTGGTCCCGGCCGAGGTCCTCTTCAATCTCTTTTGGCCTGTGGGCCGCGTTTCGGCTTCGGCGTCCTCCGAGACCGCCCTCTTCCCTTTGAGGGGAGGGTTCTCCTTGTCCTTGTTCTCCCCCACGCCATCTTCATGGACGAAGGATGCGTGGGTCTCCTGGGACCAGGTGACCGATGTCTCCCGGGTCCGAGCACTTGCCTTGCCCTTCTGGGACTTTGTTCCCTTGGGGACCACCACATGCGGCTCCTCTACTAGGAGTGTCGTGCGCAGGGGGTTCTCGGCTCCTCTAGCAGTGGGGTAGGGCACTGCACTTGCTGCGTCCTGGCTGACCAATTCTGCAAATATGGAATAGGACGATTCATTAATGTCCATCTCACCATGCAGGAAAAGAAAAACATAAACGTGTGTGTTAGATCACCTACCCGGGGGGTTGTGTAGACGACCTCGAAGACGAGGTCCTCTCCCTCCTTGGGGATCTTGTCCTTGGCTAGTTTGAATAGCCACGTCCACATGCCAGCCAAGGTGGTGTGGAAAAAGTGGAGGACAGGCCCTGCGTCCCCAGATTTGTGCTCCCACATCGGGTTGGCCTAGAGTTGGAGCGGGAGAATGCGGTGGTGGATCATGACGTTGACAACGTCAGTGAGCTGTAGGTTCCTCGTGGTAGACCACCATTTGGTCTTCTTGATCATTGCCTCCACCTCATCTAGGTTTCCCCATACGAGGCCTGAGGGAGTCCTGGACTAGGGGGTGTCCGGACAGCCGGACTATCATCGTCCGCCGGACTCCAAGACTACGAAGACACAAGATTGAAGACTCCGTCCCGTGTCCGGATGGGACTTTCCTTGGCGTGGAAGGCAAGCTTGGCAATACGGATATGTAGATTTCCTACCATTGTAACCGACTCTGTGTAACCCTAGCTTCCTCCGGTGTCTATATAAACCGGAGGGCTTTAGTCCGTAGGACAACATACATTACAACAATCATACCATAGCCTAGCTTTAGGGTTTAGCCTCCTTGATCTCGTGGTAGATCCACTCTTGTAATACCCATATCATCAATATTAATCAAGCAGGGCGTGGGGTTTTACCTCCATCGAGAGGGCCCAACTCGGTAAAACATCGTGTCCCTCGTCTCCTGCTACCATCCGCCTAGACACACAGCCGGGACCCCTACCGAGAGCCGCGGTTTTGACATCGACATTGGTGCTTTCATTGAGAGTTCCTCCGTGTCATCACCAATAGGCTCGATGGCATCTTCAACCAACAACGCTGTCGGGGTGAGACTTTTCTCTCGGACAGATCTTCAGATTCGGCGGCCGCCTTCGTGGGCTAATTAAGCAGCCATCCGGAGCAGATCGAAGCTACGCCCCTGGCCGTCAGGTCAGATTCGGAAGTATCAACTTCACGGCCGACGTCCGCGGAGACTTGATCTTTGACGGGCTCAAGCCACAGCCAAGCACGCCGCACTATTACGATGGGCATGACCTAGCTCTGCCACCGGACAGTACCTTGGTGGCCGCACACGAATCCGCTTCGGCCATTAGTCCGGAGCCGATCGCCCAGATCAAGGATCGGTGGATGGACACCGCCTTGGGGGCTTGAACTTCCACGGCGATGGAGCCGAACACTAATCTCGTCCCTCGCGAAACTCGTGATTCCGAGGTGCCGGACTCCTTGCCGGACTCCAGACCTCCCACGCCCCTACCAATCAAATCGGATCGGGCGCCGGTTATGGAATTCACCGCCGCGGACATCTTCCAACACTCGCCTTTTGGTGACATCCTGAATTCACTAAAGCATCTCTCGTTATCGGGAGAGCCCTGGGCGGACTATGGCCAGGACGGTTGGGATACGGACGACGAAGAAATTCAGAGCCCACCCACCACCCACTTTATAGCCGCTGTCGACGATCTAACCGACATGCTAGACTACGACTCTAAAGACATCGACGGAATAGATGACGATGCTGGAGACGAACAGGAACCAGCGGCTACAGGGCACGGGAGGACCACCCCGTCATACGACATATATATGGTGGATACCCCAAGAGAGAGCGATAACGAGGACCAACGGGCCGCAACAGAAGATAACCCCGCTGACAAGCAACCAAAACGGCGGCTCAGACACCGCCCTAAGTCCCGCCTCGACAACAACAACGCTCCTAAGGACCCTGCAATACAGTAGGGCACAAAAGTGGACGACGAACATGCAGATAAGCAACCGTCCGAACAGGACGAGTCAGATAATCAGTCCAGTTCGCGAAAATGACAGTCGGACGATCTCATGCGGACACACCGCGGAAGGTAAAACCTTCGGAAAAACTCGTCAACACTGCAAGAAGCTTGGAGAAGGAAAAGGAAGCTCAAAACAGCGGAGGACACACTCGAATGAGGTGGAGCAAAGTACTCAAAACCGCGGATAAATACGGCAATGGCCACCAATCAAAGAGCTACCCGGCGCAAGTACTACGAGACGACGAGGAGGCCATAGAGCCCCACAAAAAAAATAAAGAGGCTGCTGGTTGGATAGACGGCCGGATGACATGCCAAATTCTGAAAGCGGCGCCAAGACATAAACCAACCAATGAACTTGAAGGACAGATGGCCCAGCCAGTCCATCTACGGCCAAAGAAGAAGGCCCAGAAGCAAGGCAACACGTCAAGTGTCCGAAGATAGCGGCACACCCAAATACAGGGGCGCCGCACACCCACTATGTTTCACCAATGAGGTGCTGGACCATGAATTCCCAGCAGGATTTAAACCAATAAACATAGAGGCCTACGATGGAACAACAAGCCCTGGAGTCTGGATAGAAGATTATATACTACATATACACATGGCCAGGGGAGATGATCTCCACGCCATAAAATACCTACCCCTCAAGCTCAAAGGGCCAGCCCGTCATTGGCTTAAAAGCCTCCCAGAAAACACTGTGGGAAGTTGGGAAGAGCTCGAGGACGCGTTTAGAGCAAATTTTCAAGGGACTTATGTCCGCCCTCTGGATGCAGATGATCTAAGTCATATAACTCAACAGCCCGGAGAGTCGGCGCGCAAATTCTGGAACAGGTTCCTCACTAAAAAGAACCAAATAGTCGACTGTCCGGACGCCGAAGCCCTAGCAGCTTTTAAACACAATGCCCGAGACGAGTGGCTTGCCAGACACCTCGGCCAAGAGAAACCGAGGACAATGTCCGCGCTAACAAGCCTCATGACCCGCTTCTGTGCGGAAGAGGATAGCTGGCTAGCAAGATGCAGCACCAGCGACCCAAGTACATCCGAGATAAGAGATGGAAATGGAAAATCACGGCGCAGAAAAGAGCAGCGCCGGAATAAAGAGAAAAGCCCAAAGAGCAAGGCAATCAACGCCGGATTCAAAAGCTCGCGGCCAAACAACAAAACACCACCTCTTAAGGATGACAGCGATGAGTTGTCCAACTTAAATAAGATTCTGGGTCGGATATGTCAAATCCACAGTACCCCCGGAATGCCTGCAAACCATACCCATCGAGATTGTTGGGTTTTCAAACAGTCTGGCCGACTAAACGCCGAACACAAGGGGCTCGACGCATCAAGCAAAGACGATAAACCCCACCAGCAGAGCACCGGAAAACAAAAGACTTTCCCAAAGGAGGTCAAAGTTGTAAACTCACTTCATGTGATAATACGGAAAAATAGTGCGGCACCTTTTAAAAAGAGCCTCGCACGGTCCAACCCAGCAGACCAAAGAGATTGGATATCAAAACCAATCACTTTCGACCACCTGGATTATTCCAGAAGCGTTCGAAACGCAGGACGGACTGCCCTGATATTGGATCCCATAATCAACGGACTACAATTCACTAAAGTCCTAATGGACGGAGGCAGCGACTTAAACCTGCTGTATTCAAACACAATCCACAAGATGGGGATAGACCCTACTAAATTTCGACACAGCCGCACTTCCTTCAAAGGAGTGACGCCAGGCCCTTACGCCAAGTGCACAGGCTCCCTATTACTAGAGGTTGTGTTCGGATCACCAAACAACTTTCGACGCGAAAAACTAATCTTTCACATCGCCCCATTTAAAAGTGGATATCAAGCACTCTTGGGAAGAAAGGCTTTTGTCCGTTTTAACGCCATACCACATTACGCGTCTCTTACACTCAAGATGCCCGGTCCGCGTGGCATCATTTCAGTGCGAGGGTCATCCAAAGACCCCGGAGACGGATAGACGAGTCCGGCATCAGCAGACTAGGGGCTCCCTAGCCGCACACCCCTTCACAAGGGGCTGCGCGCACAAACAACCGCGGGTTCATTCAAACCCCGCTTTACTTATTTATATATATTTTTTCTTTCATACCTTTTTTCGCACGAATTGTTTTCAAACTAAGCGTTCCTCTCTTTTTACAGATGAACAACGTGCATACCCGTCCAGGATAACGGCACAACGGAGACACAGGCGCAGACGTGCAGTAGGGACCCGTTGCAAGGATTCTTTTCAGATTAAGACCCTGCGTAAACCTTTTTTACTGTCTCTTGTTGTCATTCTCCCATGGTTTCTTCCTATAACCAAAGCAGAGCCTGACATTTTGGCATCGGCCGCTGAAGACCATGCCCGCACTCGACACTAGGGGCTTAGGGCATTGTTCGCCCATTATTATAAAGACCGAACACCTTAGGGAGTGTTCGCGCCTCGAAGTTAGGCATTATATGCATCAGCTCAATCATGTCTTTGGTCAAATGTTGGGTTTTCCGGCTCCTGTGTTTTGCTGCCTTACGCTCAGTATCATCGGCTAACGCGCACCGGAGAACTATCGCGATTGTGCCCTCAGTTCGGTGGCGGCGCCAAGAGAGAAAGCCGAAAACGATCGTCATGATATAGCGAGAGATCGTCAACCACTCGATCGACTACCGAATGTTTAGAATTTCGCTTTGACGAAGGACCGCTTCGGTCAGCACACACGCCCGAACTCGGAGAAGTGCGGTGCCCCAAGGGGCTATATCGTAGCCCCACCTCGAACTCCATTGGCTAAGTGAAAGTGATAAAGCATTATAGTCCGGATTGCCTCGTTTGCTACGCTACCACCTCCTTAACAGGACCAAGACGTTGGATTAAGTGTGAAAACGCGCTATTTTTATAACACCCCGCACCTTGTGCGTGAAATTCAAGTCAAGACTGCAATCTTCGTGTTATACAAATGTATACGTAACGGTCAAGAAGGAGAAATTTTACTACTTGGGACGCACAAGTATAAAAAGCGATTATAGCATAATCTTCGCTTTACAAGCCAAAATGTTCATTTGAACGTGACATTTTTTGAGCACTGCAACTCTATTACACGAGCGCCACGCATAACTTCCCGAAATAGTGCTCGGCGGGAGTCGGCTTTCATCCGAACCTCGGGCGGCAATAGCGGTGGCATCCATCTCGCCCAATGTGTCTTCACACGGCAAGAGCCATCCGCGCCTTCAATGCAGGCCGACCGCTTCATCTGCTTGATATGCGGCACCGCTCTAAGAAATTGCTGCAGTAAGCCGAAATAGCTCGTCGCCTTGGGCCTCTCTGGCCAGACATGAGCCACGATGTCAGTCATGGCAAGTCTGGACAACCTATTTAGCTCGGCCCATTCGGCCAACCGATCGGTCAATGGAAGTGAACGATCCGGACTACGGAATTGAGACAAAATAGCTCTTCCGTCTTGTGATCCTTCTGGCTCCGGAAGTGCTCAACGGCATCAGCCGCACTTGCCGCTAAGTCCATATATGGATCCTCCGGACTCCACAGCTGGCCAAGTTGAGCATACTTTTGATCCATAAACCGGCGACGCAGCAGAAAAGGCTTGCCAGCCACGATATCTCCGGCCTGGCGCAGCTCCTCCTTCATGGCCCGCATTGCAGAACGGGCATCCTTGGCCTCGGCGGTGGCCTTCCCAGTCTTCCGCCCGATAAGCGCCCTTTTCAAGAGCCTCATTGCGGTCGGCAGCATCCTTTAATTTCACGGCCAATTCGCCACCTCTTCCCTCGCTAGGCGGTGTGCAGCCTTTTCGCTTTCAACTCCTCGGCCGCCCTTGAGGCAGCAGCGTCACTCCTTCGGGCTTGCTCCTTAGCTTGAGCAAGTTCGCCCAAGGCTCTCCACAAAGAAGAAGACCGCCTGTACCAAAGATATAATTTATCGAGGAGGGCTTTGACCCCTTAATAAAGCGACTGTGGAGAACTCATTTACCTCGCGACTCGTCAAGTCGCCGGTTGACAAGTGTGATGTCCGCATCCGCCGCGTCAAGTTGCCGCATTAACTCGGCAACTCCACCCGTCCGGCTAGCCCTCGGACTATCCGCCACCTGCATAGGAACGGCGGCATTCATTACTTGCGATTTTGATCCTCGGCACGCTGTCGTTTTGGCCATGTGTGGTGCCCCCCTCCACCATATTCCACCTCGATAATATCGTAGTGGTGCTTAGGCGAAGCCCTGCGTCGGTAGCATCATCAACACCGTCATCACGTTGTCGTGCTGACGGAACTCTCCCACAAAGCTCTGTTGGATCAGAGTTCGTGGGGCGTCATCAAGTTGAATGTGTGCAGAACTCGGAGGTGCCATGCGTTCGGTACTTGGATCGTTCGGATCGTGAAGACGTATGACTACATCAACCGCGTTGTCATAACGCTTCCGCTTACGGTCTACGAGGGTACATAGACGACACTCTCCCCTCTTGTTGCTATGCATTACCATGATCTTGCGTGTGCATAGGAAATTTTTGAAATTACTACGTTCCCCAATAGTGGCATCAGAGCCAGGTTTATGTGTAGATGTTATATGCACGAGTAGAACACAAGTGAGTTGTGGGCGATACAAGTCATACTGCTTACCAGCATGTCATACTTTGGTTTGGCGGTATCGTTGGATGAAGCGGCCCGGACCGACATTACACGTACGCTTACGCGAGATTGGTTCTACCAACGTGCTTTGCACAGAGGTGGCTGGCGGGTGTCAGTTTCTCCAACTTTAGTTGAACCGAGTGTGGCTACACCGGTCCTTGCATAGGTTAAAACAGCACTAACTTGACGAAATATCGTTGTGGTTTTGATGCATAGGTAAGAACGGTTCTTGCTCAGCCCGTAGCAGCCACGTAAAACTTGCAACAACAAAGTAGAGGACGTCTAACTTGTTTTTGCAGGGCATGTTGTGATGTGATATGGTCAAGACGTGATGAGACATAAATTGTTGTATGGGATGATCATGTTTTGTTAAAGTTATCGGCAACTGGCAGTAGCCTTATGGTTGTTTTTTATTGCATAAGATGCAGGCGCCAAATAATTGCTTTACTTTATCGCTATGCGATAGCAATAGTTGCAAGAGCAATAGTTGGCGAGACGACCATGTGATGACACATTGATATAGATCAAGATGATGGAGATCATGGTTTCATTCCGGTGACGATGGAGATCATGACGATGCTTTGGAGATAGAGATCAAAGGCACAAGATGATGATGGCCATATCATGTCACATATTTTGATTGCATGTGATGTTTATCTTTTATACATCTTATTCTGCTTTGATTGACGGTAGCTTTATAAGCTGATCTCGCACTAAATTTCAAGGTATAAGTGTTCTCCCTGAGTATGCACCGTTGTGAAAGTTCTTCATGCCGAGACACCACGTGATGATCGGGTGTGATAAGCTCTACGTTCAAATACAACGGGTGTAAGACAGTTTTGCACACGCAGAATACTCAGGTTAAACTTGACAATCCTAGCCTATGCAGATATGGCCTCAGAACACTGAGACCGAAAGGTCGAGCATGAATCATATAGTAGATATGATCAACATAGTGATGTTCACCATTGAAAACTACTCCATCTCACGCGATGATCGGACATGGTTTAGTTGATTTGGATCATGTGATCACTTAGATGATTAGAGGGATGTCTATCTAAGTGGGAGTTCTTAAGTAATATGATTAATTGAACTTTATCATGCATCAGTCCTAATAGTATTTTGCAAATAATGTTGTAGATCAACAGCTCGTGTTGTTGCTTCCCTATGTTTTTATATATGTTCCTAGAGAAAAATAAGTTGAAAAATGATAGTAGCAATGATGCGGACTGGGTCCGTGATCTGAGGTTTATCCCCATTGCTGCACAGAAAAATTTTGTCCTTGATGCACTGCTAGGTGACAAACCTATTGGAGGAGCAGATGCAGACGTTATGAACGTTTGGCTAGCTCAGTATGATGACTACTTGATAGTTTAGTGCACCATGCTTTACGGCTTAGAATCGGGACTTCAAAGACATTTTGAACGTCATGGACCATATGAGATGTTCCAAGAGTTGAAGTTAATATTTCAAGCAAATACCCGAGTTGAGAGATATGAAGTCTCTAACAAGTTCTATAGCTAAAAGACGGAGGAGAATAGCTCAAGCAGTGAGCATGTGCTTAGATTGTCTGGGTACTACAGTCGCTTGAATCAAGTGGGAGTTAATCTTCCTGATAAGATAGTGATTGATAGAGTTCTCTAGTCACCATCACTAAGTTACTGGAACTTCCTGATGAACTATAGTATGCAAGGGATGACGAAAATGATTCCCGAGCTCTTCGTGATGCTGAAATCGACGAAGGTAGAAATCAAGAAAGAGCATCAAGTGTTGATGATTGACAAGACCAGTAGTTTCAAGAAAAGGGCAAAGGGAAAGAAATGGAACTTCAAGCAGAATGGCAAGCAAGTTGTCACTCCCGTGAAGGAGCCCAAAGCTGGACCAAAGCCTGAAACTGATTGCTTCTACTGCAAAGGAAATGGTCACTGGAAGCGGAAATACCCTGAATATTTGGTAGATAAGAAGGATGGCAAAGTGAACAAGGGTATATTTGATATACAGGTTATTGATGTGTACCTTACTAGTGTTTATAGTAACCCCTGGGTTTTTTGATACTTGTTCGGTTGCTAAGATTAGTAACTCGAAACAGGAGTTACACAATAAAAAGAGACTAGTTGAGGGTGAAGTGATGATGTGTGTTGGAAGTGGTTCCAAGATTGATATGATCATCATCACACACTCCCTATATTTTTTAGATTAGTGTTGAACCTAAATAAATGTTATTTGGTGTTTGCGTTGAGCATAAATATGATTAGATCATGTTTATTGCGATATGATTATTCATCTAAGACAGAGAATAAATTGTTATTCTGTTTACATGAATAAAACCTTTTATGGTCATACACCCAATGTTGATGGTTCATTGAATCTTGATCATAGTGATACACATATTCATAATATCGATGCCAAAAGATGCAAAGTTGATAATGATAGTGCAACATATTTGTGGCACTGCCGTTTGGGTCATATCGGTGTAAAGCGCATGAAGAAACTCCATAAAGATGGACTTTTGGAATCACTTGATTATGAATCATTTGATGCTTGCGAATCGTGCCTTATGGGCAAGATGACTAAAACTCCGTTCTCCGAAACAATGGAACAAGCTACTGACTTGTTGGAAATAATACATACCGATGTATGCGGTCCAATGAGTGTTGATGCTCATGGCGGGTATCGTTATTTTCTAACCTTCACAGATGATTTGAGCAAATATGAGTATATCTACTTAATGAAGCACAAGTCTGAAACATTTGAAAAGTTCAAAGAATTTCAGAGTGAAGTGGAGAACCATCGTAACAAGAAAATAAAGTTTCTACAATCTGATCGTAGAGGAGAATATTTGAGTTACGAGTTTGGCCTTCATTTAAAACAATGTGGAATAGTTTCACAGCTCACTCCACATGGAACACCACAATGTAATGGTGTGTCCGAACGTCGTAACCGCACTTTATTGGATATAGTGCGATCTATGATGTATCTTACCAATTTACCACTATCGTTTTGGGGTTATGCATTAGACACGGCTGCATTCACTTTAAATAGGGCACCATCAAAATCCGTTGAGACGACGCCTTATGAACTATGGTTTGGCAAGAAACCAGAGTTGTTGTTTCTTAAAAGTTTGGGGATGTGATGCTTATGTGAAAAAGTTTCTACCTGATAAGCTTGAACCCAAATCGGAGAAGTGCATCTTCATAGGATACCCAAAAGTAACTGTTGGGTACACCTATCACAGATCCGAAGGCAAGATATTTGTTGCTCATAATGGATCCTTTCTAGAGAAGGAGTTTCTCTCGAAAGAAGTGAGTGGGAGGAAAGTAGAACTTGATGAGGTAACTGTACCTGCTCCCTTATTGGAAAGTAGTTCATCACAGAAATCAGTTCCTGTTATTCCCACACCAATTAGTGAAGAAGCTAATGATGATGATCATGAAGCTTCAGATCAAGTTGCTACCAAACCTCGTAGGTCAACCAGAGTAAGATCCGCACCAGAGTGGTACGGTAATCATGTTCTGGAAGTCATGTTACTACCATGGTGAACCTACGAACTATGAGGAAGAGATGATGAGCCCAGATTCCACGAAATGGCATGAGGACATGAAATTTGAGATGGGATCCATGTATGAGAACAAAGTGTGGACTTTGGTTGACTTACCCGATGATCGGCAAGTCATAGAAAATAAATGGATCTTCAAGAGGAAGATGGAAGCTGATAGTAGTATTACTATCTACAAAACTCGACTTGTCGCAGAAAGTTTTTCGACAAGTTCAAGGTGTTGAATATGATAAGATTTTCTCACTCGTGTCGATGCTTAAATCTGTCCGAATCATGTTAGCAATTGCCACATTTATGAAATCTAGAAAATGGATGTCAAAACTGCATTCCTTAATGGATTTATTAAAGAAGAGTTGTATATGATGCAACCAGAAGGTTTTGTCAATCCTAAAGGTGCTAACAAAATGTGCAAGCTCCAGTGATCCATTTATGGACTGGTGCAAGCATCTCAGAGTTGGAATATACACTTTGATGAGTTGATCAAAGCATATAGTTCTATACAGACTTGCGGTGAAGCCTCTATTTACAGGAAAGTGAGTGGGAGCACTACAGCCTTTCTGATAAGTATATGTGAATGACATATTGTTGATTAGAAATAATGTAGAATTTTTCTGGAAAGCATAAAGGAGTGTTTGAAAGGAGTTTTTCAAAGAAAGACCTCGGTGAAGCTGCTTACACATTGAGCATCAAGATCTATAGAGATAGATCAAGACGCTTGATAAGATTTTTCAATGAGTACATACCTTGATAAGATTTTGAAGTAGTTCAAAATGGAACAGTCAAAGAAGGAGTTCTTGCTTGTGTTGCAAGGTGTGAAGTTGAGTAAGACTCAAAACCCGACCATGGCAGAAAATAGAAAGAGAATGAAAAGTCATTCCCTATGCCTCAGTCATAGGTTCTATAAAGTATGCTATGTTATGTACCAGACCTATTGTATACCTTGCTCTAAGTTTGGAAAGGGAGTACAATTTTGATCTAGGAGTAGATCACTGGACAACGGTCAAGAATATCCTTAGTAAGGACTAAGGAAATATTTCTCGATTATGGAGGTGATAAAAGAGTTTTTTGTAAAGAGTTACATCGGTGCAAGCTTTTAACCGATCCAGATGACTCTAAGTCTCAATCTGGATACATATTGAAAGTAGGAGCAATAAGCTAGAGTAGCTCCGTACAGAGCATTGTAGACATAGAAGTTTGCAAACTACTTATGGATCTGAATATGGTAGACCCGTTGACTATACTTCTCTCACAAGCAAAACATGATCACACCTAGGTACTCTTTGGGTGTTAATCACATAGCGATGTGAACTAGATTATTGACTCTAGTAAATCCTTTGAGTGTTGGTCACATGACCATGTGAACTATGGGTGTTAATCACATACAGATGTGAATATTGGTGTTAAATCACATGATGATGTGAACTAGATTATTGACTCTAGTGCAAGTGGGAGACTGAAGGAAATATGCCCTAGAGGCAATAATAAAGTTATTATTTATTTCCTTATTTCATGATAAATGTTTATTATTCATGCTAGAATTGTATTAACCGGAAACTTGATACATGTGTGAATATATAGACAAACATAGTGTCACTAGTATGCCTCTACTTGACTAGCTTGTTGAATCAAAGATGGTTAAGTTTCCTAGCCATAGACATGAGTTGTCATTTGATTAACGGGATCACATCATTAGAGAATGATGTGATTGACTTGACCCATTCCGTTAGCTTAACACTTGACCGTTGAGTATGTTGCTATTGCTTTCTTCATGACTTATACATGTTCCTGTGACTATGAGATTATGCAACTCCTGTTTACCAGAGGAACACTTTGTGTGCTACCAAACGTCACAACGTAACTGGGTGATTATAAAGGTGCTCTACAGGTGTCTGATGGTGTTTGTTGGCTTGGCATAGATCAAGATTAGGATTTTTCACTCCGATTATCGGTGAGGTATCTCTGGGCCCTCTCGGTAATGCACATCACTATAAGCCTTGCAAGCAATGTGACTAGTGAGTTAGTTGCAGGATGATGCATAACATAACAAGTAAAGAGACTTGCCGGTAATGAGATTGAACTAGGTATTGAGATACCGACGATCGAATCTCGGGCAAGTAACATACCGATGACAAAAGGAACAACGTATGTTGTTATGCGGTTTGACCGATAAAGATCTTCGTAGAATATGTGGGAGCCAATATGAGCATACAGGTTCCGCTATTGGTTATTGACCGGAGACATGTCTCGGTCATGTCTACATAGTTCTCGAACCCGTAGGGTCTGCACGCTTAACGTTCGGTGACGATTTATATTATGAGTTATGTGTTTTGATGTACCGAAGGTAGTTCGGAGTCCCGGATGAGATCGGGGACATGACGAGGAGTCTCGAAATGATCGAGACGTAAAGATGGATATATTGGACAACTATATTCGGACATCGGAAAGGTTCCGAGTGATTCGGGTATTTTTCGGAGTGTTGGGGAACGTAGTAATTTCAAAAAAAATCCTACGCACACGCAAGTTCATGGTGATGGCATAGCAACGAGGGGAAGAGTATTGTCCACGTACCCTCGTAGACCGTAAGCGGAAGCGTTATGACAACGCGGTTGATGTAGTCGTACGTCTTCACGATCCGACCGATCCAAGCACCGAACGTACGGCACCTCCGAGTTCAGCACACGTTCAGCTCGATGACGATCCCCGGACTCCGATCCAGCAAAGTGTCGGGGATGAGTTCCGTCAGCATGACGGCGTGGTGACGATGATGATGCTCTACCGGCGCAGGGCTTCGCCTAAACTCCGCGACGATATGACCGAGGTGGAATATGGTGGAGGGGGGCACCGCACACGGCTAAGGAACGATCCGTAGATCAACTTGTGTGTCTATGGGGTGCCCCCTTGCCCCCGTATATAAAGGACCAAGGGGTGGTGCGGCCGGCCCTAGGAGGAGGCGCGCCGGAGGAGTCCTACTCCCACCGGGAGGAGGACTCCCCCCCTTCCCTAGTTGGGCTAGGACTTGGGGGGAAGGAGGAGAGGGGGGAAAGGAAAGGGGGGGCGATGCCCCCCTCCTTGTCCTATTCGGACTTGGGAGGGGAGGGGCGCGCGGCTGCCCCTTGGCCCCTTCTCCTCTTTCTCCACTAGGCCCACTTAGGCCCATTAGGTCACCGGGGGTTCCGGTAACCTCCCGGTACTCCAGTAAAATGCCGACTTCACCCGGAACACTTCCGATGTCCAAACATAGGCTTCCAATATATCAATCTTCATGTCTCGACCATTTTGAGACTCCTCGTCATGTCCGTGATCACATCCGGGACTCCAAACAAACTTCGGTACATCAAAACTTATAAACTCATAATAAAACTGTCATCGTAACGTTAAGCGTGCGGACCCTACGGGTTCGAGAACTATGTAGACATGACCTAGAACTATTCTCGGTCAATAACCAATAGCGGAACCTGGATGCCCATATTGGTTCCTACATATTCTACGAAGATCTTTATCGGTCAAACCGCATAACAACATACGTTGTTCCCTTTGTCATCGGTATGTTACTTGCCCGAGATTCGATCGTCGGTATCCAATACCTAGTTCAATCTCGTTATCGCCAAGTCTCTTTACTCGTTACGTAATGCATCATTCCATAACTAACTCATTAGTTACATTGCTTGCAAGGCTTATAGTGATGTGCATTACCGAGAGGGCCCAGAGATACCTCTCCGACAATCGGAGTGACAAAACCTAATCTCAAAATACGCCAACCCAACATGTACCTTTGGAGACACCTGTAGTACTCCTTTATAATCACCCGATTCGCTGTGACGTTTGGTAGCACCCAAAGTGTTCCTCCGGTAAACGGGAGTTGCATAATCTCATAGTTACAGGAACATGTATAAGCCATGAAGAAAGCAATAGCAATATACTAAATGATCAAGGGCTAGGCTAACAGAATGGGTCATGTCAATCACATCATTCTCCTAATGATTTGACCCTATTAATCAAATGACAACACATGGCTATGGTTAGGAAACATAACCATCTTTGATTAATAAGCTAGTCAAGTAGAGGCATACTAGTGACGTTGTGTTTGTCTATGTATTCACACATGTATTATGTTTCTGGTTAATACAATTCTAGCATGAATAATAAACATTTATCATGATATGAGGAAATAAATAATAACTTTATTATTGCCTCTAGGGCATATTTCCTTCAGTCTCCCACTTGCACTAGAGTCAATAATCTAGATTACATAGTAATGATTCTAACACCCATGGAGTCTTGGTGCTGATCATGTTTTGCTCGTGAGAGAGGCTTAGTCAATCGGTCTCGCAACATTCAGATCCGTATGTATCTTGCAAATTTCTATGTCTCCCACTTGGACTTGGTCCCGATGGAATTGAAGCGTCTCTTGATGTGCTTGGTCCTCTTGTGAAATCTGGATTCCTTTGCCAAGGCAATTGCACCAAGATTGTCACAGAAGATCTTCATTGGTCCCGATGCACTAGGTATGACACCTAGATCGGAAATGAACTCCTTCATCCGCACTCCTTCATTTGCTGCTTCGAAGCAGCTATGTACTCCGCTTCACATGTAGATCCCGCCACGACGCTTTGTTTAGAACTGCACCAACTTACAGCTCCACCGTTTAATAAAAATACGTATCCGGTTTGCGATTTAGAATCGTCTGGATCAGTGTCAAAGCTTGCATCAACGTAACCATTTACGACTAGCTCTTTGTCACCTCCATATACGAGAAAGATATTCTTAGTCCTTTTCAGGTATTTCAGGATGTTCTTGACCGCTGACCAGTGATCCACTCCTGGATTACTTTGGTACCTTCCTGCCAAGCTTATTGCTAAGCATACGTCAAGTCTGGTACACAGCATTGCATACATGATAGAACCAATGGCTGAAGCATAGGGAACATCTTTCATTTTCTCTCTATCTTCTGCTGTGGTCGGGCATTGAGTCTAACTCAACTTCACACCTTGTAGCACGGGCAAGAACCCTTTCTTTGCCTGATCCATTTTGAACCTTTTCAAAATTTTATCAAGGTATGTGCTTTGTGAAAGTCCTATTAAGCGTCTTGATCTATCTCTGTAAATCTTGATGCCCAATATGTAAGCAGCTTCACCAAGGTATTTCATTGAAAAACTTTTATTCAAGTATCCCTTTATGCTATCCAGAAATTCTATATCATTTCCAATTAATAATATGTCATCTACATATAATATCAGAAATGGTACAGAGCTCCCACTCACTTTCTTGTAAATACAGGCTTCTCCAAAAGTCTGTATAAAACCATATGCTTTGATCACACTATCAAAGCGTTTATTCCAACTCCGAGATGCTTGCATCAGTCCATAAATGGATCGCTGGAGCTTGCACACTTTGTTAGCACCTTTTGGATCAATAAAACCTTCTGGCTGCATCATATACAACTCTTCTTCCAGAAATCCATTTAAGAATGCAGTTTTGACATCCATTTGCCAAATTTCATAATCATAAAATGCAGCAATAGCTAACATGATTCGGACAGACTTAAGCATCGCTACGGATGAGAAAGTCTCATCATAGTCAACCCCTTGAACTTGTCGAAAACCTTTCGCAACAAGTCGAGCTTTATAGACTGTTACATTACATTCAGCGTCAGTCTTCTTCTTAAAGATCCATTTATTCTCAATAGCTTTCCGATCATCGGGCAAGTCAACCAAAGTCCATACTTTGTTCTCATACATGGATTCCATCTCAGATTTCATGGCCTCTAGCCATTTTGCGGAATCTGGGCTCATCATCGCTTCCTCATAGTTCATAGGTTCATCATGGTCAAGTAACATGACTTCCAGAATAGGATTACCGTATCACTCCGGTGCGGATCTTACTCTGGTAGACCTACGAGATTTAGTAGAAACTTGATCTGAAGTTTCATGATCAATATCATTAGCTTCCTCACTAATTGGTGTAGTTGTCACAGGAACCGGTTCTTGTGATGAACTACTTTCCAATAAGGGAGCAGGTACAGTTACCTCATCAAGTTCTACTTTCCTCCCACTCACTTCTTTCGAGAGAAACTCCTTCTCAAGAAAGGATCCGATTTTAGCAACGAAAATCTTGCCCTCAGATCTGTGATAGAAGGTGTACCCAATAGTCTCTTTTGGGTATCCTATGAAGACACATTTATCCGATTTAGGTTCGAGCTTATCTGGTTGAAGTTTCTTCACATAAGCATCGCAGCCCCAAACTTTAAGAAACAACAACTTTGGTTTCTTGCCAAACCACAGTTCATAAGGCGTCGTCTCAACGGATTTTGATGGTGCCCTATTTAATGTGAATGTGGCCGCCTCTAAAGCATAACCCCAAAACGATAGCGTAAATCAAGAAGAGACATCATAGATCGCACCATATCTAGTAAAGTACGATTACGACGCTCGACACACCATTTCGCTGTGGTGTTCCGGTGGCGTGAGTTGCTAAACTATTCCGCATTGTTTCAAATGTAAACCAAACTCATAACTCAAATATTCTCCTCCACGATCAGATCGTAGAAACTTTATTTTCTTGTTACGATGATTTTCCACTTCACTCTGAAATTCTTTGAACTTTTCAAATGTTTAAGACTTGTGTTTCATTAAGTAGATATACCCATATCTGCTCAAATCATCTGTGAAGGTGAGAAAATAACGATACCCGCCGCGAGCCTCAACATTCATTGGACCACAAACATCAGTGTGTATGATTTCCAACAAATCAGTTGCTCGCTCCATAGTTCCGGAGAACGGCGTTTTAGTCATCTTGCCCATGAGGCACGGTTCGCAAGTACCAAGTGATTCATAATCAAGTGATTCCAAAATCCCATCAGTATGGATTTTCTTCATGCGCTTTACACCGATATGACCAAAATGACAGTGCCACAAATAAGTTGCACTATCATTATCAACTCTGCATCTTTTGGTTTCAACACTATGAATATGTGTATCACTACTATCGAGATTTAATAAAAATAGACCACTCTTCAAGGGTGCATGACCATAAAAGATATTACTCATATAAATAGAACAACCATTATTCTCTAATTTAAATGAATAACCGTCACGCATCAAACAAGATCCAGATATAATGTTCATGCTCAATGGTGGCACCAAATAACAATTATTTAGGTCTAAAACTAATCCCGATGGTAGATGTAGAGGTAGCGTGCCGACCGTGATCACATCGACTTTGGAACCATTTCCCACGCGCATCGTCACCTCGTCCTTAGCCAATCTTTGCTTAATCCGTAGTCCTGCTTTGAGTTGCAAATATTAGCAATGTAACAAGTATCAAATACCCAAAAGCTACTGCGAGCATTAGTAAGGTACACATCAAGAACATGTATATCACATATACCTTTGTTCACTTTGCCATCCTTCTTATCCGCCAAATACTTGGGGCAGTTCCGCTTCAAAGGTCCATCGCTTGCGGTAGAGAAGCACTCGATTTCAGGCTTAGGTCCGACTTGGGTTTCTTCTCTTGAGCAGCAACTTGTTTGCTATTCTTCTTGAAGTTCCCTTCTTCTTCCCTTTGCCCTTTTCTTGAAACTGGTGGTCTTGTTAACCATCAACACTTGATGCTCCTTCTTGATTTCTACCTCCGCGCTTTTTAGCATTGCGAAGAGCTCGGAATAGTCTTGTCCATCCCTTGCATATTATAGTTCATCATGAAGCTCTTGTAGCTTGGTGGCGATGATTGAAGAATTTTGTCAATGACACTATCATCGTGAAGATTAACTCCCAGTTGAATCAAGTGATTATTATACCCGCACATTTTGAGTATGTGTTCACTAATGTAACTATTCTCCTCCATCTTGCAGCTATAGAACTTATTGGAGACTTCATATCTCTCAATCCGGACATTTGCTTGAAATATTAACTTCAACTCCTGGAACATCTCATATGCTCCATGACGTTCAAAACATCGTTGAAGACCCGGTTCCAAGTCATAAAGCATGGCACACTAAACTATCGAGTAGTCATCGGCTTTGCTCGCCAGACGTTCTTAACGTTTTCGGTTGCATCAAGAAGCAGTTCGCACTCAGCGGTGCTTCCAGACGTAATTCTTCATGCGCAGCAATGAGGATAATCTCAAAGTTACGGACCCAATCCGTGTAATTGCTACCATCATCTTTCAACTTTGCTTTCTCAAGGAACGCATTAAAATTCAACGAACAACAGCACAAGCCATCTATCTACAACAAACATAGACAAGCAAAATACTATCGGTACTAAGTTCATGATAAATTTAAGTTCAATTAATCATATTACTTAAGAACTCCCACTTAGACGACATCTCTCTAGTCATCTAAGTGATCACGTGATCCAAATCAACCAAACCATGTCCGATCATCACGTGAGATGGAGTAGTTTCAATGGTGAACATCACTATGTTGATCATATCTACTATATGATTCACGTTCGACCTTTCGGTCTCCGTGTTCCGAGGCCATATCTCAGATATGCTAGGCTCGTCAAGTTTAACTGAGTACTCGCTGCGTGTGCAACTGTTTTGCACCCATTGTATTTAAACGTAGAGCCTATCACACCCGATCATCACGTGGTGTCTCAGGACGAAGAACTTTCGCAACGGTGCATACTCAGGGAGAACACTTCTTGATAATTTAGTGAGAGATCATCTTAAAATGCTACTGTCAATCAAAGCAAGATAAGATGCATAAAGGATAAACATCACATGCAATCAATATAAGTGATATGATACGGCCATCATCATCTTGTGCTTGTGATCTCCATCTTTGAAGCACCGTCGTGATCACCCATCGTCACTGGCGCGACACCTTGATCTCCATCGTAGCATCGTTGTCGTTACGCCATCTATTGCTTCTACGACTATCGCTACCGCTTAGTGATAAAGTAAAGCAATTATAGGGCGTTTGCATTTCATACAATAAAGCGACAACCATATGGCTCCTGCCAGTTGCCGATAACTTCGGTTACCAAACATGATCATCTCATACAATAAAATGTAGCATCACGTCTTGACCATATCACATCACAACATGCCCTGCAAAAACAAGTTAGACGTCCTCTGCTTTGTTGTTGCAAATTTTACGTGGCTGCTATGGGCTTAGCAAGAACAGTTCTTACCTACGCATCGAAAACCACAACGATAGTGCTGTTTCAACCTTCGCAAGGACCGGGCATAGCCACACTCGATTCAGCTAAAGTGAGAGAGACAGACACCCGCCAGCCACCTTTAAGCACAAGTGCTCGTAACGGTGAAACCAGTCTCGCGTAAGCGTACGCCTAATGTCGGTCCGGGCCGCTTCATCTCACAATACCGCCAACCAAAGTATGACATGTTTGGTAAGCAGATGACTTGTATCGCCCACAACTCACTTGTGTTCTACTCGTGCATATGACATCTACGCATAAAACCTGGCTCGGATGCCACTGTTGGGGAACGTAGTAATTTCAAAAAAATTCCTACGCACATGCAAGATCATGGTGATGGCATAGCAACGAGGGGGAAGAGTATTGTCCACATACCCTTGTAGACCGTAAGCGGAAGCGTTATGACAACGCGGTTGATGTAGTCGTACATCTTCACGATCCGACCGATCCAAGCACCGAACGTACGACACCTCCGAGTTCAGCACACGTTCAGCTCGATGACGATCCCCGGACTCCGATCCAGCAAAGTGTCAGGGATGAGTTCCGTCAGCACGACGGCGTGGTGACGATGATGATGCTCTACCGGCGCAGGGCTTCGCCTAAACTCCGCGACGATATGACCGAGGTGGAATATGGTGGAGGGGGGCACCGCACACGGCTAAGGAACGATCCGTAGATCAACTTGTGTGTCTATGGGTGCCCCCTGCCTGTATATAAAGGACCAAGGGGTGGTGCGGCCGGCCCTAGGAGGAGGCGCGCCAGAGAGTCCTACTCCCACCGAGTAGGACTCCCCCCCTAGTTGGACTAGGACTTGGGGGAAGGAGGAGGGGGAAAGGAAAGGGGGCGCTGCCCCCCCTTGTCCTATTCGGACTTGGGAGGAGGGCGCGCTGCCCCTGGCCCCTTCTCCTCTTTCTCCACTAGGCCCACTTAGGCCCATTAGGTCACCGGGGTTCCAGTAACCTCCCTGCACTCGAAAGAAATGCCGACTTCACCCTAACACTTCCGATGTCCAAACATAGGCTTCCAATATATCAATCTTTATGTCTCGACCATTTGAGACTCCTCGTCATGTCCGTGATCACATCCGGACTCCAACAACTTCGTACATCAAAACTTATAAACTCATAATAAAACCGCCATCGTAACGTTAAGCGTGCGGACCCTACGGGTTCGAGAACTATGTAGACATGACCTAGAACTATTCTCGGTCAATAACCAATAGCGGAACATGGATTCCCATATTGGTTCCTACATATTCTACGAAGATCTTTATCGGTCAAACCGCATAACAACATACGTTGTTCCCTTTGTCATCGGTATGTTACTTGCCCGAGATTCGATCGTCGGTATCCAATACCTAGTTCAATCTCGTTATCGGCAAGTCTCTTTACTCGTTACATAATGCATCATTCCGTAACTAACTCATTAGTTACATTGCTTGCAAGGCTTATAGTGATGTGCATTACCGAGAGGGCCCAGAGATACCTCTCCGACAATCGGAGTGACAAAACCTAATCTCGAAATACGCCAACCCAACATGTACCTTTGGAGACACCTGTAGTACTCCTTTATAATCACCCGATTCGCTTGTGACGCTTGGTAGCACCCAAAGTGTTCCTCCGGTAAACGGGAGTTGCATAATCTCATAGTTACAGGAACATGTATAAGTCATGAAGAAAGCAATAGCAATATACTAGATGATCAAGTGCTAGGCTAACGGAATGGGTCATGTCAATCACATCATTCTCCTAATGATGTGACCCTATTAATCAAATGACAACACATGTCTATGGTTAGGAAACATAACCATCTTTGATTAATAAGCTAGTCAAGTAGAGGCATACTAGCGACGTCGTGTTTGTCTATGTATTCACACATGTATTATGTTTCTGGTTAATACAATTCTAGCATGAATAATAAACATTTATCATGATATGAGGAAATAAATAATAACTTTATTATTGCCTCTAGGGCATATTTCCTTCACGGAGTACTGGAGTGTTACGGGAATTTATATTGGGCCTTAATGGGCCATACGGGAAAGGAGAGAAAGGCCTCAAAGGATGGCCGCGCCCCTCCCCATGGACTGGTCCGAATTGGACTAGGGAGGGGGTGCCTCCTTCCTTCCTTCTCCTTTTTCCTTCCCTTCTCCTACTCCTACAAGGAAAGGAGGAGTCCTACTCCCGGTGGGAGTAGGACTCCCCCTTGGCGCACCTTCCTCTTGGCCAGCCGCCTCCCCCCTTGCTCCTTTATATACGAGGGCAGGGGCACCTCTAGACACAACAATTGATCATTGATCTGTTAGCCGTGTGTGGTGCCCCCCTCCACCATATTCCACCTCGGTAATATAGTAGCGGTGCTTAGGCGAAGCCCTGCGTCGGTAGCATCATCAACACCGTCATCACGCCGTCGTGCTGATGGAACTCTCCCACAAAGCTCTGCTGGATCAGAGTTCGTGCGACGTCATTGAGCTGAACGTGTGCAAAACTCGGAGGTGCCATGTGTTCGGTACTTGGATCGGTCGGATAGTGAAGACGTACGACTACATCAACCGCGTTGTCATAACGCTTCAACTTACGGTCTACGAGGGTACGTAGACGAAACTCTCCCCTCTCGTTGCTATGCATCACCATGATCTTGTGTGTGTATAGGAAATTTTTGAAATTACTACGTTCCCCAACACTAATTAGTCAACTAGGACCAACTAGAACTATAACCAGAGGAACTAGATGAGGCTCCAAAACTTATGTATCAATAGAGAAAAAAAACCTGGATATATAGGTTAGAGGAGGAGGAGGGGGTGTTGGGGAACGTAGTAATTTCAAAAAATTTCCTACGCACACGCAAGATCATGGTGATGTATAGCAACGAGAGGGGAGAGTGTTGTCTACGCACTCAGAGACCCAAGCGAAGCGATCACAACGTAGAGGAAGTAGTCGACGTTCTCCTCGCGATCCGACCGATCCCGCGCCATATTCGGCGCCCGAGTTCTTGACACACGTGCAGCTCGATGACGCCCCTCAGATCTCGATCCAGCCGAGTGTCGAGGAGAGTTCCACAAGACGACGGTGTGGTGACGATCTTGATGTTCTATCGCGCAGGGCTTCGCTTAAGCTTCATGACGATATGACCGAGGTGGAATATGGTGGAGGGGGCACCGCACACGGCTATGGAACGATCCGTAGATCAAACTTGTGTGTTCTAGGGTGCCCCCGCCCCGATATATAAAGGAGGGAGGGGAGGTGCGGCCGCCCAGAGGAGGCTGCCGAGGAGTCCTACTCCCACCGAGTAGGACTCCCCCTTCCTAGTTGGAGTAGGATTGGGGAGGGAAGAGGAAGAGGCGCCCTCCTTGTCCTATTCGGACTGGGGGGGGGGCGCCTGCCCCCTGGCCGGCCCTCCTCTTCTCCCTCGAGGCCCACTAAGGCCCATTTAGTTCCCGGGGTTCCAGTAACCTCCCAGACTCCGAAATTCCGTTTTCACCCGAACCATTCAACTCCAAATATAGGCTTCCAATATATCAATCTTTATGCCTCGACCATTTCGAGACTCCTCGTCATGTCCGTGATCACATCCGGACTCAACTTCTTCGGTACATCAAAATACATAAACTCATAATAACCGCCATCGAAACCTTAAGCGTGCGGACCCTACGGTTCGAGAACAATGTAGACATGACCGAGACACGCCTCCGGTCAATAACCAATAGCGGACCTGGATGCCCATATTGGCTCCTACATATTCTACGAAGATCTTTATCGGTCAGACCGCATAACAACATACGTTGTTCCCTTTGTCATCGGTATGTTACTTGCCCGAGATTCGATCGTCGGTATCCAATACCTAGTTCAATTTTGTTACCGGCAAGTCTCTTTACTCATTCCGTAATACATCATCTCACAGCTAACTCATTAGTTGTATTGCTTGCAAGGCTTCTGTGATGTGTATTACCGAGAGGGCCCAGAGATACCTCTCCGACAATCGGAGTGACAAAACCTAATCTCGAAATACGCCAACCCAACATCTGCCTTTGGAGACACCTGTAGTACTCCTTTATAATCACCCAGATTACGCTGTGACGCTTGGTAGCACCAAAGTGTTCCTCCGTAAACGGAGTTGCATAATCTCATAGTTACAGAACATGTATAAGTCATGGATAAAAGCAGTAGCAACATACTAAACGATCGAAAGTGCTAAGCTAATGAAATGGGTCATGTCAATCGATCATTCTACTAATGATGTGACCTTGTTAATCAAATAACAACTCTTTGTTCATGGCTAGGAAACATAACCATCTTTGATTAACAAGCTAGTCTAGTAGAGGCATACTAGTGACATGTTGTTTGTTTATGCATTCACACATGTATCATGTTTCCTGTTAATACAATTCTAGCATGAATGATAAACATTTATCATGAAATAAGGAAATAAATAATAAGTTTATTATTGCCTCTAGGGCATATTTCCTTCATCTCCCACTTGCACTAGAGTCAATAATCTAGATTACATAGTAATGATTCTAACACCCATGGAGTCTTGGTGCTGATCATGTTTTGCTCGTGGAAGAGGCTTAGTCAACGGTCTGCAACATTCAGATCCGTATGTATCTTGCAAATCTCTATGTCTCCCACCGGACTAAGTCCCGGATGGAATTGAAGCGCCTCTTGATGTGTTTGGTCCTCTTGTGAAATCTGGATTCCTTCGCTAAGGCAATTGCTCCAAGATTGTCACGAAGATTTTCATTGGACCCGATGCACTAGGTATGACACCTAGATCGGATATGAACTCCTTCATCCGCACTCCTTCATTAGCTGCTTCGAAGCTGCTATGTACTCGCTTCACATGTAGATCCCGCCACGACGCTTTGTTTAGAAATCGCACCAACCGACAGCTCCTCCGCTTAGTGTAAATACGATCCGGTCCGCGATTTAGAATCGTCCGGATCGGTGTCAAAGCTTGCATCAACGTAACTGCCATTTATGAGCTCTTTGTCACCTCCATATACGAGAAACATATCCTTAGTCCTTTTCGTATTTCAGATGTTCTTGACCGCTGTCCAAAGGATCCACTCGATTACTTTGGTACCTCCTGCTAGGCTTATAGCAAGGCACACATCAGTCCGGTACACAAGATTGCATACATGATAGAGCCTATGGTGAAGCATAGGAACATCTTTCATTTTCTCTCTATCTTCTGCAGTGGTCGGGCATTGAGTCTTACTCAACTTCACACCTTGTAACACGTGCAAGAACCCTTTCTTTGCTTGATCCATTTTGAACTTCTTCAAAATTTTGTCAAGGTATGTGCTTTGTGAAAGTCCAATTAAGCGCCTTGATCTATCTCTATAGATCTTAATGCCCAATATGTAAGCAGCTTCACCGAGGTCTTTCATTGAAAAACTCTTATTCAAGTATCCCTTTATGCTATCCAGAATTCTATATCATTTCCGATCAGCAATATGTCATCTACATATAATATCGTAAATGCTACTGAGCTCCCACTCACTTTCTTGTAAATACAAGCTTCTCCAAAAGTCTCAGATAAACCCAAATGCTTTGATCACACTATCAAAGCGCTTATTCCAACTCCGAGATGCTTGCACCAGTCCATAAATGGATCGCCGGAGCTTGCACACTTTGTTAGCTCCCTTTGGATCGATAAAACCTTCGGTTGCATCATATACAACTCTTCTTCCGTAAATCCATTCAGAATGCAGTCTTTACATCCATTTGCCAAATTTCATAATCATAAAATGCGGCAATTGCTAACATGATTCGGACAGACTTAAGCATCGCTACGGGTGAGAAGGTCTCATCGTAGTCAATCCCTTGAACTTGTCAAAACCCTTTGCATAAGTCGAGCTTTGTAGACGAGAACATTACCGTCGGCGTCAGTCTTCTTCTTGAAGATCCACTTGTTTTCTATTGCTTGCCTACCCTTGGGCAAGTCAACCAAAGTCCATACTTTGTTTTCATACATGGATCCCATCTCGATTTCATGGCCTCAAGCCATTTTATGAATCTGGGCTCACCATCGCTTCTTCATAGTTCGTGAGGTTCATCATGATCTAGTAGCATGATTTCCGAACAGGATTACCGCATTCACTCAGTGCGCATCTTACTCGGTTGATCTACGAGGTTCTCAGAGCAACTTGATCTCAAGTTTCATGATCAATATCATCAACTTCCTCACTACTTGGTGTAGGTGTCTCGAAAAGGTTTCTGCGACAAACTACTTTCAAGTAAGGGAGAAGGTACAATTACCTCATCAAGTTCTACTTTCCTCCCACTCACTTCTTTCGAGAGAAACTCCTTCTAGAAAGGATCCATTCTTAGCAACAAATGTCTTGCCTTCGGATCTGTGATAGAAGGTGTACCCCACTGCCTCCTTTGGGTATCCTATGAAGACACATTCTCGATTTGGGTTCGAGCTTATCAGTTGAAGCTTTTTCACATAAGCATCGCATCCCCAAACTTTAAGAAACGACAACTTTGGTTTCTTGCTAAACCACAGTTCATAAGGTGTCATCTCAACGGATTTCGACGGTGTTCTATTCAGGTGAATGCGGCCGCCTCTAGAGCATAACCCCAAAACGATAGCGGTAAATCAGTAAGGGACATCATAGATCGCACCATATCTAGTAAAGTACGATTCGACGCTCGGACACACCATTACGCTGTGGTGTTCGGGTGGCGGAGTTGCGAAACTATTCCGCATTGTTTCAAATGTAGACCAAACTCAGAACTCAAATATTCACCTCCTCGATCGATCGCAGAACTTAATTTTCTTGTTACGATGATTTTCAACTTCACTCAAATTCTTTGAACTTTTCAAATGTTTCAGACTTATGTTTCATTAAGTAGATATACCCATATCTCGCTTAAGTCATCTGTGAAGGTGAGAAAATAACGATATCCGCCACGAGCCTCAACATTCATCGGACCACATACATCTCAGATGTATGATTTCCAACAAATCTGTTGCTCTCTCCATAGTACCGAGAACGGGTTCTAGTCATCTTGCCCATGAGGCACGGTTCGCAAGTGCCAAGTGATTCATAATCAAGTGACTCCAAAAGTCCATCAAGATGGAGTTTCTTCATGCGCTTTACACCGATATGACCTAAACGGCAAGTGCCACAAATAAGTTGCACTATCATTATCAACTCTGCATCTTTTGGTTTCAACATTATGAATATGTGTATCACTACTATCGAGATTCATCGAAATAGACCACTCTTCAAGGGTGCATGACCATAAAAGATATTACTCATATAAATAGAACAACCATTATTCTCGATTTAAATGAATAACCGCCTCGCATCAAACAAGATCCAGATATAATGTTCATGCTCAACGCAGCACCAAATAACAATTATTTAGGTCTAAAACTAATCCCAAGGTAGATGTAGAGGTAGCGTGTCGACCGCGATCACATCGACTTTGGAACCATTTCCCACGCCAGATCGTCACCTCGCCCTTTGCCGAGTTCGCTAATCCGTAGTCCTGCTTCGAGTTGCAAATATTAGCAATGTAACCAAGATCAAATACCAGCGCTACTACTACGAGCTCTAGTAAGGTACACATCAATAACATGTATATCACATATACCTTTGTTCACCTTGCCATCCTTCTTATCCTCCAAATACTTGGGGCAGTTCCGCTTCCAAAGGACTATCGCTTGCAGAGAAGCACTCGGCTTCGTGCTTAGGTCCGGACTTGGGTTTCTTCTCCCGAGCAAAGAACTTGCTTGCTGTTCTTCTTGAAGTTCCTTTCTTCTTCCTTTGCCTTTCTTTTTGAAACTAGTGGTCTTATTGACCATCAACACTTGATGCTCCTTCTGATTTCTACCTCCGCAGCCTTTAGCATTGCGAAGAGCTCGGTATAGTCTTTACTAACCCTTGCATATTATAGTTCATCACGAAGCCTTTGTAGCTTGGTGGCGTGATTGAAGAATTTCATCAATGACACAATCATCCGGAAGATTAACTCCCAATTGCGTCAAGTGATTGTAGTACCCGCACATTCGAGTATGTGCTCACTAATGTAACTATTCTCCTCCATCTTGCAGCTATAGAACTTATTGGAGACTTCATATCTCTCAATCCGCATTCTGTTGAATATTAACTTCAACTCTGGAACATCTCATATGCTCCATGACGCTCAAAACGCCGTTGAAGTCCCGTTCTAAGCCGTAAAGCATGGCACATCGAACTATAGAGTAGTCATCGCTTTGCTCGCCAGACGCTCACAACATCCGGTGTTGCTCCAAAGAAGAGTTCGGCACCTAGCGGTGCATCCAGACGTAACTCTTCAGGCAGAATGAGGATGATCCTCGTTACGGACCCAATCCGTGTAATTGCTACCATCATCTTTCAACTTTGCTTTCTCAAGGAACGCATTAAAATTCAACGGAACAACAAAGACGAGCCATCTATCTACAATCAAACATAAACAAGCAAGATACTATCAGTACTAAGTTCATGATAAATTCAAGTTCAATTAATCATATTACTTAAGAACTCCCACTTAGACAGACATCCTCTAGTCATCTTAAGTGATCACGTGATCCAAATCAACTAAACCATAACCGATCATCACGTGAAATGGAGTAGTTTTCAATGGTGAACATTTTATGTTGATCATATCTACTATATGATTCACGCCGACCTTTCGGTCTCCGTGTTCCGAGGCCATATCTGCATATGCTAGGCTCGCCAAGTATAACCCGAGTATTCTGCGTGTGCAAAACTGGCTTGCACCCGTTGTAGATGGACGAGAGCTTATCACACCGATCATCAAGTGGTGTCCGGCACGACGAACTTTGGCAATGGTGCATACTGGGAGAACACTTCTTGATAATTTAGTGAGAGATCATCTTATAATGCTACCGTCAATCAAAGCAAGATAAGATGCATAAAGGATAAACATCACATGCAAATCAATATAAGTGATATGATATGGTCATCATCATCTCGTGCTTCGTGATCTCCATCTCGCAGCACCACCATGATCACCATCGCCACCGCGCGACACCTTGATCTCCATCGTAGCATCGTTGTCGCCTCGCCAAACTTATGCTTCTACGACTATCGCTACCGCTTAGTGATAAAGTAAAGCATTACAGCGATTGCATTGCATACAATAAAGCGACAACCATGTGGCTCCCGCCATTGTCGATAACTTCGTTACAAAACATGATCATCTCATACAATAAAATATAGCATCACGCCTTGACCATATCACATCACAACATGCCCCGCAAAAACAAGTTAGACGTCCTCTACTTTGTTGTTGCAAATTTTACGTGGCTGCTACGGGCTTAAGCAAGAACCAGTCTCACCTACGATCAAAACCACAACGATACTTCGTCAAATAGACTCCGCTTTAACCTTCTCAAGGACCGGCGTAGCCACACTCGGTTCAACTAAAGTGAGAGAGACAGACACCGCCAATCACCTTTAAGCAACGAGTGCTCGAGGCGGTGAAACCAGTCTCGCGTAAGCGTCTGCGTAATGTCGGTCCGGCCGCTTCATCTCACAATACCGCTGAACCAAAGTATGACATGCTGGTAGGTAGTATGACTTGTATCGCCCACAACTCACTTGTGTTCTACTCGTGCAAAACATCAAACCATAGAAAAACCTAGGCTCGGATGCCATCTGTTGGGGAACGAGTAATTTCAAAAATTTCCTACGCACACGCAAGATCATGGTGATGTATAGCAACGAGAGGGGAGAGTGTTGTCTCACGCACTCGTGAGACCCGGCGGAAGCGATCACAACGTAGAGGAAGTAGTCGACGTTCTCCTCGCGATCCGACCGATCCCGGCGCCGTTACTCGGCGCCCGAGTTCTTGACACACGTACAGCTCGATGACGTCCCTCGACTCGATCCAGCCGAGTGTCGAGGGAGAGTTCCACAAGACGACGGCGTGGTGACGATCTTGATGTTCTATCGTGCGAGGCTTCGCCTAAGCTTCATGACGATATGACCGAGGTGGAATATGGTGGAGGGGCACCGACACGGCTATGGAATGATCCGTAGATCAAACTTGTGTGTTCTAGGGTGCCCCCTGCCCCCAGATATAAAGGAGGGAGGGGGAGGTGCGGCTGGCCTAGAGGAGGCGGCTGGGAGGAGTCCTACTCCCACCGAGTAGGACTCCCCCTTCCTAGTTGGAGTAGGATTGGGGGGAAGAAGAGGAAAGGGGCGCGCCCCCTCCTTGTCCTATTCGGACTGGGGGGAGGGCGCGCTGCCTCCTGGCCGGCCCTCCTCTTCTCCCGCGAGGCCCACTAAGGCCCATTTAGTTCCCGGGGTTCGGTAACCTCCGTTACTCGATAAATTCCGTTTTCACCCGAACCATTCAACTCCAAATATAGGCTTCCAATATATCAATCTTTATGTCTCGACCATTTTGAGACTCCTCGTCATGTCCGTGATCACATCCGGACTCGAACTTCTTCGGTACATCAAAATACATAAACTCATAATAACCATCCATCGAAACCTTAAGCGTGCGGACCCTATGGTTCGAGAACAATGTAGACATGACCGAGACACGTCTCCGGTCAATAACCAATAGCGGACCTGGATGCCCATATTGGCTCCTACATATTCTACGAAGATCTTTATCGGTCGACCGCATAACAACATACGTTGTTCCTTTGTCATCGGTATGTTACTTGCCCGAGATTCGATCGTCGGTATCCAATACCTAGTTCAATTTCGTTACGCAAGTCTCTTTACTCGTTCCGTAATACATCATCTCACAGCTAACTCATTAGTTGTATTGCTTGCAAGGCTTCGTGATGTGTATTACCGAGAGGGCCCAGAGATACCTCTCCGACAATCGGAGTGACAAAACCTAATCTCAAATACGCCAACCCAACATCCGCCTTTGGAGACACCTGTAGTACTCCTTTATAATCACCCGATTACGCCAGGACGCTTTGGTAGCACCAAAGTGTTCCTCCGTAAACGGAGTTGCATAATCTCATAGTTACAGAACATGTATAAGTCATGGATAAAAGCAGTAGCAACATACTAAACGATCGAGTGCTAAGCTAATGAAATGGGTCATGTCAATCAGATCATTCTACTAATGATGTGACCTTGTTAATCAAATAACAACTCTTTGTTCATGGCTAGGAAACATAACCATCTTTGATTAACAAGCTAGTCTAGTAGAGGCATACTAGTGACATGTTGTTTGTTTATGCATTCACACATGTATCATGTTTTCGGTTAATACAATTCTAGCATGAATGATAAACATTTATCATGAAATAAGGAAATAAATAATAACTTTATTATTGCCTCTAGGGCATATTTCCTTCAGGGGGCAACCACCAAGGAGGGGAATTCCCTCCTTGGGGTGCCGAGGGGGAGGAGCCTACTCCTCCCCTAGTCCAATCCCCCCCCCACTATATGGCAAGGGGGCGCCACTTCCTTAGGGGCCCTTGTGACCCATAATTCCTTCCACCTCTTGGCCTTTTTAGACCCATTGATATTTAAATTAACTATAAATGTTTTAAATACTTCTAGACCATTATATTTTTTTAACATCATTTCCACCTATATATAATATATTGGTAATACCCGGTATTACCCGTTATTCACTGAAACCCTTGCCGTGACCCCAAAATGCTTCTAGATCCTCTCGGAACTGTTCCAAATATTCATGAACTAATTTCACAAATATATTATCATGATTCCCGTCCTACTAAGACTTAGCAGATCATGATTACCTTAAGCTTGTGACCCCATAGGTTCGGTAACTCGCAAACATGGGCGAAATTGTTTGTTCAATGACCGACAGCGGGACCGTGGGCGTCCATATTGGTCTCTGTGAGTAAACGAATGATATTCGAATGAACCTTTGGTTATCATGTGATGTCCCCTTTGATTCACGATACTTCAAAAAACCAGGGATGCATCGGTATCCTCCTGAGTCATCGTTGTGCTCATTATACCAAAATCCCCGTTACCTGTTTTGTTCTTCTTTCTCGTTATTATGTTTCGGCATCCCGTGATGAAGTCACCTGTGTCTGGCCAGACGACGATGGATGATGTCACACTGAGAGGTCCCTAAGAATATATCTCCATCGTCGGAGGAGAGAATCCCACTCTTGAGCTATCCGGCCACTTGTCAAACTTTCTGATGTGCCTGTAAGTTGTCATTACGATCACCGTGTTATAGGTGACGTTTGAGCAACCCCAAGGCCCATCGTACGATAAGAAGTAATCATAATACTCTCATGGTCTAAGGAGCAAGATCACATGTTAACACTTCGTGTCATTACAATTGAATATAGACGATATTAATGTAATTCACAACAAACAAGTTTGGTCGATTCAATATCATTGTTCCTTCCAACGTCATAATCTCAATGTCGTTTTAGGACTATCGTTACACTTAACGATATCTTAAGATCCGAAAAACATGATCACCAACAACACTTCAGCTAGTCCCAGAGGCAAGACTAAGAACCTTCTATTTAACCGTTTATCATTTTGCACGTGCATATGAGTTTTCCACTGAATCGCATATTCCAGGATCATAGCCGTTATAGAATATAATATAAACTCTATAATTATGGATACGAAAATATAATGATACAAATATTATTGCCTCTAGAGAATATTTCCAACAATTTGGGTGTTAGCTGAATGTGAACCGTTTATCATTCCACACGTGCATATAAGTTTTCCACTGAATCGCATATTCCAGGATCATAGCAGTTATAGAGTAGAATATAAACTCTATAATTATGGATATGAAAATATAATAATACAAATATTATTGCCTCTAGAGAATATTTCCAACAGTTTGGGTGTCAACTGAATGTGATTATACACCCAATAAAATCAAGTTGTTCTAGATATGAATATGACAATGTATATAAAAAATAAGATGGACAACAAATTGCAGTCCAACATCAAACTGCCATCAGCTACATTGCGGTTTACAATCATCAAGTGCAAGTTTTGCAAAGATGAGTGATGTTCTCACTATGAGGTTGACGACAAGTCATCAGGTTTCAGTCGTCGTACACTCACCAATCACAAATTCGCATACAAAATAAGCCATGTTCTCATAGCAAAATTCGTGTCATCATGTTCCAGTCACCAAACACAAACTAACATACATAATAAGTGATGTTCTCACTGCAAAATACTAAACACCAGCTTCATCAGATTTCAGTCGTCATACAATCAACAAACACAAATTCACGTAGATAATAAATCATCTTCTCACAAGCAAATACGACAAAAGCAATCTAGTCATCATCTGCAGCAGCAGCGTTAACATCTTCACATGTGTACCAGTCTGAATCGTATTCCCCCATGTGCCATCTTCTTCTTTACCATCAATTTCCTCAAATGTTGGCTACTTTTTTATCAACTCATCTACTTCTACAAACCATCAGACAATCTTTTCCCCAAGCTGATTTATGTGTTGGCCTTCAAACATATCATAAACATATGTGGGAGCCACCACATCAGTAGCAGTGTAAGCATCATTTTGTTGTGCAACTTCATTAAACAAATTCCTCTGCTCAAGGAAACAACGGTGTCCAATGTAACATGCCGGTTCGTTCCACGAGGGTGATAGTTTTTCTTTATGTTGTTATTTTTGGGACCTTTTATTGTGTAAAAACATATTTAATAAATATATCAATGAAAATCAGGTGTCCGCGATTGGATGGTCGAGTTTGGCCCATGCTCAGTTTGATCGCATGTGGTTCCACGTGCGAGTGGAAAAGGCAAGTCGAAGTGTGTTCCCTTGGGTGAGCGGCGTGTCGGACCCAACGGGATGAGGGTGTGGTGCAACCGCGACAGGCGTATTGTAAGTGTACCGTCTTTTCATTTTTGAAGTTGTAAAGCATAACATTTGGTTTGCGAGGGTGAGCCACTTGATTTTACCGTGTTAAAAAAACAGTCGGGGCTTTTCCTTCGCGTGATCGATCGATACAAATCCTGATTAATAATGTGACGGTAGGGCGGGCTAGTTTGCCCCATGGTTGGATTACTGACATGCATTCCACGTGCGAGTGAAATGCCAAGCCGACGCGCATTGAGGGGCGGAGCAGATCGATCGGTGGTTTGATGCGAACGTGAAATACGTGTTGTGAGTGTTCCTTTTTCTTGTTTTGAACTTGTGAAGTGTAACACTTGGTTCCGCGCCTTCGCACGATACATCGATGGAAATCCCGATTATAATGGCGATGCCTTTAATACTTAATCCCGTAAAAAGGCAACCTCTTCGCTCCTCTGGCCGCAATCATTGTGCTAATCATACCTTTATTTCACTTCCTTCACAGTACGGTGACATCGACGATATCACAATGGCTGGATTTGACGAAGTGCGTTCCATGGAACACACTATTGAGGCAGACAACACTCATGTCGTTCGCAAGTGCCGCCTAGAAGCCAAGACAATCGCCTTCCTTGCACCCCGAAAGGCCTTAGACGACAACAACTGTCGTGTCACCATGACCGTCAGATGCGACGTGACCACGTTGTTCGAGCTCGAGTTGCCGCAAGGGGACTCTAACGTGACTGTGTACCCTTACACGGGCACGGGTTTACCGTCTCAGAGGCTCTTCCGCGTCGGGGACATGTCCAGCCTGTGGAAATATTCATGTCGATTTTTATTCTTTTGGTCACTTCTAGGCATAGATTAAAATCACGGGAGAAACGATTTCGCGGCGGCCTCTCCCAACAGCTATAGCGGCCGCCATAGCGGGCAATCGCGACAAATAGCGGAAATTTTTCTAGTGGGAGAGATGATTTCTGGAGGGTTTTGCTCATTGTTCAACCATTTAGAAGGATTTATGGAGGATTTTGCAACGGCAGCCATAGCATAGCGGCGAGGCTCCCGGGAAGCTATAACGCAACTATCGCAGCTATTTCACGGGCTATTTTAATTTATGCTTCTAGGTCATCGATGGATTCGGCATGGAATGATGGCTATGGAAACACCAACCTTGACGAATTCGTATTCAACAAGTTCATTGACTCGTCGGACAACAAAGATGTTGAAATGATGATGATGAGCATCCAAAAGGAGACGGAGAAGGCAGAGGATCACGTACTCAACCTCGAAGTTCCATAGAGGGCCGGAAAGTTGTTCCCTAGGATAGGATTGCCCGTGCACGGCTTCTGTACACGGATTATTTCACCGCGGACCCAACATACCATGAAGGTTTCTTTTGACATCGCGTTCGAATGAACATGAATTTGTTCTTGCGCATCGTGAGTGTCATGGAGAAGGCCGATGACAACTTCAAGCCGAGGAGGATTGTTGCAGACAACTTTCTTTCTCTCCTCTACAGAAATGCACGGCTGCTCTCCGGATGCTTGCTTACGGCAAGGCCGCAGATGTAATTGATTATTGAAATCCTGATGGGAGAGACCGTGAACACCACAGTGCAATTTGCACGCACTAGGGTGAATGTGTTTGGACCAGAGTACCTGCAAGAGTCGGCTATGGAGGACATGGAAAAATTGTTGGTAATTGGAGCTATGAGAGGATTCCCGGGTACGTTGGTTTAGTTGATTGCATGCACTCGCAAGGAAGGATGTGGAGAGGGCATTCAGAGTGCTCCAAACTCGGTGGCGGTATTGTTTGTGGACTTGCAATGATGTGGGAAGCGAAGACACTTTGACAACTCATGATATGTTGTGTAATCTTACACATCATAATTGTCGAGGATGAGGGTGAAGGAGCAGCACACACACATGATTTTGAGAAGCCTGTTGTTCGGCTCCGCCTCCCGGAACAAGAGGCTGAGCATATTGCCAACTTTCTGAAGATGCATTGACAACTATGAGATCAATGGATGCATATGCAACCTCTCAATGATCTTGTGGGGCATATGTGGATTTATGCTGGAATTCAGTAAACTTTGCTTTTAAGTTTTAGTTATGCACTATGGACAATATTTATGTTCGGCCTATGGTTTTGTTATGTATTCTTAAGTGTGAACAATTTGTATTTGTGTGCACTAACATTGATGATCGACGTGCATGTGTTTGTATGTATTTGATGTTTTGAAAGTAAGGATTGTGATTATAAATGTGTTTATTTGAGGGCCGACCGGTATGTTATACTATGATCCAAATTCAAGTATAAAGATAGAAGCTAATTTCTGATTGACCTAGATCACTTGTGTTGTATATATCCTTTGTAAGTCACCGCATGGAATAAAGATCGTTTGGTTTGCCTGTCATATTCCACGGGCGTGTAGGGGCTGGATTGCTCTAAGAGCCAATACGGAGTGCCTTGGTCACAGATTTGAAAATCGGAAACATCCCTAAATATTTTAATCCTTACGGGACTGTAAGCAGACACCATCAACCAGTAATCAAATTCAATCAGGACCCCACACACAGTCCCAGTCCCATGTGCCGGCGCCTGCATAAATTCAAACGAAGAGGCTCGAATCCAGCAGGGCCCAGCGCACAGCCTCAGGAGTAGCCAATCACCCCGACCACTCCAGCAGAACAGCATACTAAGTACTACTAGTATGATATCAACGTTAACCCTGGGGATTCTGAACTACTAATCCTTGAGATTTCCCACATGCCAACACGCTTAATTACTCCTTTAGCAAAAGTCGCCCCGAGCAAAGAGCTTCGATCGAATCCACCAGCCAAGCCCACCTCACCCCTCCCCCTCCAGCAGCTCCCCGTGTGCGGTTCGAATCTCCATCCCCGAAATGCCCCTCATGTAGGCCTCGAATAACCTAGAACCTCAACACGAAACACCAGACCGGACAGTATCCTCCAGGTGCCCATTTCCGTCATTTCGCAAGTAAAATCTCACTCCCCGGCCTAAACCCAGTCCCCCCCCGGTTCCCCAGTCTCTCGGCTGTCCTCTTCTCCCCCACTTCCGTGCTGCAACCCCACGTACTCCCAAGAGATGGCAGGGCTGCTGTTGTAGTCTAGTGCTAGCCATTCCGAGGGGCAGATACGAGTTCTTGCGTCCAAATGGCGGCCGTGCGGGTGGCGGCGGTGGGGGTGCTGCTGGCGGCCGTGGCCGTCGCGGCGGTCGCGCTCAACACGGACGGCCTGGCGCTTCTCGCGCTCAAGTTCGCGGTGACCGATGACCCTGGCAGTGGGCTCGACACCTGGAGGGACGCCGACCCCGACCCCTGCGGCTGGGCCGGCGTCACCTGCGTCGACGGCGGCGGGGGCCGGGTCGCCGGCGTCGAGCTCGCCAACCTCTCGCTCGCGGGCTACCTGCCCTCCGAGCTCTCCCTGCTCTCCGAGCTCGAGACGCTGTCGCTGCCGTCCAACCGCCTGTCCGGCCAGATCCCGGTCGCCATCTCCGCGCTGCAGAAGCTCACCACCCTCGACCTGGCGCACAACTTCCTGTCCGGCCAGATTCCTGCCGGGATTGGGAGGCTCGCGTCCTTGTCTCGCCTCGATTTGTCCTCCAACCAGCTCAACGGGACGCTCCCGCCGTCCATCGCGGGGCTTCCGCGTCTCTCCGGCGTGCTCAACCTCAGCTACAACCATTTCGTCGGCGGGATCCCGCCGGAGTTCGGCGGCATTCCCGTGGCTGTCAGCCTTGACCTCCGGGGGAACGACCTCGCCGGCGAGATCCCGCAGGTGGGCTCGCTCGTCAACCAGGGCCCCACCGCCTTCGACGACAACCCGAGGCTCTGCGGGTTTCCGCTCAAGATCGAGTGCGCCGGGGAGAGAGAGGAGCCAAGAATCCCGCAGTCCAACCCTGGCATGAACCCTGGTGCGGCGGCGCAGGTTGGGAGGCCGCCGAAGCGTCGGTCGTCGCCCACGGTGCCGATTCTTGCCGTCATTGTGGTGGCGGCCATCGTCGCCGGGCTAGTGCTGCAGTGGCAGTGCCGGAGGCGGTGCGCTGCAACGACCAGGAACGAGGACAAGGAGTCGTCGACCAAGGAGAAGAGCGCGGCGGTGACGCTGGCCGGCACTGAAGAGCGGCGCGGCGGCGGGGAGGAGGGTGAGCTGTTCGTGGCGGTGGACGACGGTTTCGGAATGGAGCTGGAAGAGCTGCTCCGCGCGTCTGCCTACGTCGTGGGGAAGAGCCGCGGCGGCATCGTGTACAGGGTCGTCCCCGGCCGCGGCACGGCCGTAGCCGTCCGCCGTCTCAGCGAGCCCGACGACGGCGATGGCACTGAGTCCGGGTGGCGCCGGCGCCGTGCCTTCGAGGCCGAGGCTGCCGCCATCGGCCGCGCGCGCCATCCCAACGTCGCCCGCCTCCGCGCATACTACTACGCCCCAGACGAGAAGCTGCTCATCTACGACTACCTCGGCAATGGCTCCCTCCACTCCGCCCTCCACGGTAATGTGCCGACGAAATCTTGTCTTGTTAACTGGAGTAGAGTAGAGGTTGCATTTGATCCAGAGATAGTGGCACTGAATAGCATCTTGGAATCAGGTGGCCCGACGGCTTCGCCAACTCCATTGCCGTGGTCGGTGAGGCTATCCATCGTGCAGGGCGCGGCGAGGGGGCTGGCATACCTGCACGAGTGCAGCCCTCGCCGGTACGTGCACGGCTGCATCAAGTCGTCCAAGATCCTGCTCGACGACGAGCTCCGTCCGCACGTCTCCGGCTTCGGCCTGGCCCGCCTCGTCGCCGGCGCGCACAAGACGGCGCAGTCGAGGAAGCTCGGCAGCGCGGCGTGCGCGCTCCGCAGCGGCGCCCTGTCGGCGCTGTCGTACGTGGCGCCGGAGCTGCGCGCGCCGGGGGGCACGGCCGCGGCGGCGACGCAGAAAGGGGACGTGTTCGCGTTCGGGGTGGTGCTGCTGGAGGCGGTGACCGGGCGGCAGCCGACGGAGGGGGAGGGCGGGCTGGAGCTGGAGGCGTGGGTGCGGCGAGCCTTCAAGGAGGAGCGGCCGCTGTCGGAGGTGGTGGACCCGACGCTGCTCGGCGAGGTGCACGCCAAGAAGCAGGTCCTCGCCGTGTTCCACGTGGCGCTCGGCTGCACCGAGCCCGACCCCGAGCTGCGCCCCCGCATGCGCGCCGTCGCCGAGAGCCTCGACCGGGTGAACTAAGCCGGCGATCCACCATCAATCATTCCGGCAAACAGAAGCCATGACCCGTCATTCTCGTCGACAATCAGCAGTACTAGTAGTTCCTGAAATCCGTAGCTCCGCAGATTAGCATTTGCCAACGTTATTAGGTTTAGAGAAGGTGAAGAAACCAGCCAAGAATCGTTCACTGATGTGCGTTTGGTACTCGTTTTTTTGTAGCTGCAACCTTCGCGGCCGCGTATGTATGTAACCGATGATCATGATCTGGACAATTTGCATCCTCCTTTTGCTAGCGTTTCGGAATGCAGCAGCAAGCATTGTTGCACCTTTTGCGGTGAGAACCGAGAAAAAGCCTTGGCTGGTGGCTTTCTTGGGGTTTGGAACCTGGGGAATGGGAGGCGTGTTGCGGTGCTGTACACCTTTGGGCCAGTTGACTCTGAAAGATGCGACAATGACACAGGAGGGGCTGCGTCCATCAGTGTCAGCACATTGTCTTTTTACCTGTGTGTCCTGCCGTGCTGTGCATGCACAGCGAAACGGCCACACGCAAGCAGATGGGCGCAGAAGACTGGGGCAACACGCTGGTAGTAGGTTGGTTCAGCGGCCCGTGTCTAGGTTCGCCTGCTACGATTTCTTGTGAGTAAAGTCTATGTACAGCTCGTTGAAAATGAACCTCAACCTTTAAATCCCGGTACACTATGGGCGTGTTTGGTTCCCTGGGTGCGTTGAGGTTGCATTGCACGGGGGATGCTGGGCGAGTGTGGCCTGGTTGAGCCGATGCAAGAATGAACCGAGATGGGTGTTTGGTGAACCTGTATCATATAGTTGCATGAGGTGCAGATTCTTCTGAATGTCACTGAAATCAGAGAGAAACGGGGATCACTCGGCGGCTCTTGGCGATGGGATCTCGTTTGCGCCAGCGCAAGGCGGCCTGATCCGGCGTGTGGTGGCAGGATCCGGTGAGGGGCGGCGCGAGATGACAGGATCCGACGTGGACGGCGGCGGCGCTTGACCAAGGATGGCGGCGTCGGCCCTTGGTCAAGGACGGCGGTGGCGGATCTTGGTGGAGGCGAACAAGGACGGCGGCATCGGCCCTTCCTCAAGTACGGCGGCGGCGGCGCTTGGTGGAGGCGGACGAGGATAACGGCGCTTGACGAGGGTGGTGGTGGGATGGTGGCGCTTGACGACGGCGGCGGCGGCGGCGAGTCATCAAGGACAGCGGCCATGGTCTACAGAGTGGATGCGGCGCAGAGACACAAGGGGGAAGGAGAAACGTCAACGAGCGAGAGCGAGCCTGGACGAGAGATACGACCGATTCCCACGTTTCCCTCAGCCTGGCTGGGAGGGCCTTTTTTGCATCCGCGGGCTAGGCCGAAGAGCCCATGCAGCACACCAAACAACCCAATTTTTGCACGGTGGGTGCGAGCCACATGCAACACAGGGAACCAAACACGCCCTATACTCATGCATCCTGGTCCGATCCTAACCCTATACCGGTTTAGATCAATTTGATACACATGGAAAATAAATAATCCCACAAAAATAAGGCTCTACTCTCACTGACTAGATGGACCCAAATGTCATATCTATCCTCTCTCTCCTGGTATCTTCTCCCCCAAATCCTCTTCGTCCTCTCCTAGCGACGAAGGGAGGTATGTGTGGCGAGGCGTTGTGGCTGCAGGAACAAAACATTTAGGGCTCCTTTGATTCAAAGGATTTACATAGGAATTTTGGAGGATCATAATTCTTAGAATTTTTTCCTATGTTGGCTGTTTGATTCAAAGGATTGAATGCTACAAGAATTTTTCCTAAGGATTTCTTTGTACTACTTCCAATAGGATTTCTAGCATCCACCCAAACCTCTTTGAAGGAATCCTTTGTTTTTCCTATGATGCAATCAAACAACCTAAAATCCTATAGGATGGAGATGAGCATGACATTCCAATCCTATGTTTTTCCTATTCCCGTGTTTTCAAAATCCCGTGAATCAAAGAGGCCCTTAGGAGGAGAAGATCAAGAGCACGGTGAGAGGAGCACGTGGATGCGGGGAATCGTGGCTTAACCCACCATCGGAGGAGACCATGCGTGGTGAATTGATCACCGGAGGAGACCAGATCGATCTTTTCTGGACACACGCACGCGAGACGCCGGACATATGAGCTGCAGCTGATAGCGTGACTGCGTGAGCACCTTCAAGGCGGATGCGGACACGAGTAGGACTTGCTTGGATTGATTCAGCGGAGACATAGAACGGGGAAGAAGACGAAGATGACACTCGCAAAAAAAACAAAGATGGCATGTGGACCGGCCTACTCAGTGAGAGCAGCGATGAACTCGGGCAGGATCGTTCCTTTTCCGATGTGCCAAACAGATGTAGGGTTAAACTTGACCGGGATTCATGAGTACAAGGTATCAATTACAGGGATTGAAAGGTTGAGGTTCAGTATCGACGAGCCGTATGAATTCAAGGTTTAAAATAAACTTTACCCATTTCTTGTTGAAGCGAAATGGATTCGCTTTAATAACAGCCTGAGATTCTTGCTGAAGAATGGAGTAGTAGTCATTGCTCATTCGCAGTGCAAGATTGGTCATGGGTGCATCATTGGTGCCATCATGCATGGGGATCCAATGTAAACATAATCATTTGCGATTTAGATCGAATCTGGTCTAATGTCAACGTTTTGCTTACGCCCTCGCACTGTAATCATCTCTGGTTGGAGTTCTTGATTTTCGGATGCATTTTTACCAGGAAAGCTGACAAAATACGAAGGCCAGAGAGAAAGTTTTTTCTTTTCCTTTCACTGTGGCAGCACATGGAAGGACATTCAAACTTGAAAGGTTTAAATGCAGGGCACTGGATACGCAGTCATCAAATCCTGCAGGGGCATGGAGGAACTGCTCCTGATGACCTTGACATTTACAATCCTGCAGACCAACCGAGGGATGATCCAATAATTCACCACTAGAACGTGACAGCTGTTCAGGGTGGGCGCTATTTGGCCCGTGATCTGACAGAGGTTTTAAATGGCAGTAAAGTTCTTCACCAACCTTGCTCGCCGTATATCTAACGAAAACAAAGTGATGAAGCATCTGCATGCAAATTTATATAACGCCTTGATGGTTCAGGACGAGTAGGCAGCTCAGTGTCCTGGAGGCCAGAAGAGACCCCATCTTGTTTCTTGTCATGTCTAATTACCTCCTGACCCCCAAAAGTGTATACATCCAATTGGTCTCTGGACAGTCCAGTGCACATTTTGGTTGAGAATGCAAGCAAAAAGAGAACATCCGGATCAAATGCTAAAAAAATTACCAGGCACCGGGCAACGGGCATAGAGTTGAAGAAACTCTTGATGTGTTTCAGTTTGAAAGCAACAGAGCTTCGTCGATTGATTCTCAGGTAAAGTGATTTCATCCATAAATATCCTCTGCTGGGAACAGTCCTTGCGCTTCCTCTGGGAGATCAGGTTGGTACTGGAGCTGCTCGTAGTTCAGCTGCCTCGCTGCTTCGTACAGCGCTACTCCAACGCTCACCGAGAGGTTCAGGCACCGGACATAGGTTTCCACCATCGGAATTCGGATGGTTCCACCACCCAGGGCTTCTCCGGAGCAGTCTTCCAGGGCGGACTCTGGTAGCCCTTTTGTCTCGGACCCGAATACTAGCCAGTCCCCAGGCTTATACGAGAAATCCTGAACCAAACATGTCGACAATAAGCAAACAAAATACAATCATCTATTCAAAGAATATGACTTGCACGTTTACATTGCATTGATTTGCATTCATGCATATATCAATATGCCAATGAGGATATTCGGGCCAATTTGCTTCAACAGATATTCAAGTCCGCACACATCGGTTATGGGATGGCTGATCCAGAAAGAACTTCAAGGGGTGGACAAGTATTATATAAACATTTTAAGTATCAACAATTCAACATGATTCATGTAAATGCACAGTTATGAATAATTAGGTGTCAAAGTGTTAACAACAAGAAAAGGACGCGACAAGCCATTTATGATACTGAATGAATGAAGGATGAAGGAAAAAAAATAAACACTGATAGCTGTCATGAGCAACATACAACTTCTATGGGCCACTGGCTTTTTCTTTGATGATGATGAACCACTGTGGGTTGAGAGATGGGCTATGTGGGAGATAAACATACATGGCGTAATCATAGTCGGGAGAGTTAATTGCACATAAGTACCACAATTGGGGTTAGGTTAACGGATCGGAACCACTGTGGTCGTGTACTGGGCCGGTGCGTGCATCCCATGTGCTAAGTAGCCACTGGCTGAATCGACTAGCAGATCGATCAGGCGACCCGGAGCTTGCTACGCACGTGCAATAGGCGTGAGGCCTGGGCGCTTCCCGCTCAGCGGCACGATGGCCTGCATGACGTGAATCGCTGCACTGCTGTCAGTGGCGTGCTGGAGGCGCGGGACTATGCGGGGAGCTTGGCGTTGAGAACGGATGCTGCGGGAGCGAGCTCGAGAGGTGGGGGACTGCGGCGGGGTGGGAGGGAGGGAGGGGGGGGGAGAGAGAGAGAGAGAGAGAGAGAGAGAGAGGAAGAAGATGGAACTGACAAGTGGGTCCATGTATGACTCAGCGGGTTGTTCATGTGTGCCCCATCCATCAGAAACACTATCAAAACCAGTATGTGCAACACCTCACCCCAAAACCAGTACTGACTTGCAAAAAAATTGAAAAGTGGTACTGATCCGTTAACCTAGCCTCAATTCTGGTACTTTTATGCAGTTAACTCTAGTTGGGATGCTAGCCGGTTCGTTAAAGAAAGATTGGATAGACTATGCCTCGAGGAGTTGGTGTGCAAGATTCCTTAACCTTTAAGTCCTAATAGAGATTCATACCATTCGGACAATAGGCCTATAACTATCCAAATAGAGGAAGCTGGGAGATCATATTTTTTCAGGAGAATGGCGCGTAGTTTCAAGAAGCTAGGTTGTTGCAAGAAGATTGCGAGATCGTGGTCAACAATGTTTGGACCAACACTGGCATGCGAGGGGACCATAATACTCAGATGATGTTATGCAGGGTAGCAGGAGATTTGAAAGACTGGGATGCAAACTGTTGGGAACCAGGTCATACAAGAGGTACTTCGGATATTTAAGGAGAAATGCACGAGGGGTGGAACTATACACTCAGTGCTAATTCCAAAGCATGCCAACCCAGTGAGCATAAAGGACCTGAGACCAATAAGCCTATGTAACGTGGCGTATAAGCTGGTCACCAAGGTAATCACAACAAGGCGCAAGGTAATCCTTCCCGACATCACCTCCCCCAACCAGAGTACCTTTGTGCGTGGGAGACTAATCTCGGATAATATTCTATTGGCATATGAGCTACTACCTCCGTCCCGGTGTATAAGTCATTTGCGTAGTTCTAGGTCTACAATTTAACTATCTAAATATGTATTATATGTGACAAAAAATATATATTTAGAAACTACATCCGTGTAGGAATCTAGTGATATACTTTTCATGACATATAACACATATTTAATTCCTCAAATCGATGACCTAGAACTACGCGAATGACTTATACACCGGGACGGAGGTAGTAACTCACTTCCTGCGGAGGAGAAAAAGGGGCTTGATGGGCTATGCAGCCATTAAATTGGATATGAGCAAAGCCTACGACCGTGTTGAATGAACATTTTTGAGAGTCATGATGCAAAGGCTGGGTTTCAACATGGGCTGGATTAAACTGATAATAGTGTGTCTCGACTATTAGGTACCAGATCAAGGTGAACCAAGATACAACTGAAATTATTACACCCCAAGGGCCTGCGCCAAGGAGACCCTCTCTCTCCATACTTGTTTCTTATCTGTGCAGAGGGGTTCTCAGCCATGTTACATGAAGCTGAGATGAGAGGATCATTAAAGGGAATCCAGATCTGTAGAGAAGCTCCCAGTGTAAGTCAGTTACTCTTTGTAGATGAGTCATTTACTACTCATGGAGGCCAATGCTGAGAGTGCCCATGAAGTAAATAGAATATTGAATACTTATGAAGCCTCTTCAGGCCAAATGATTAACAAAGACAAATCCACAACACTATTCAGCGCAAACACAAGGCAAGGGCTAAAGGAGGAAATGAGAAGTATTCTACAGATTAGTTCGGAAGGTCTTTCCTCAAAATATCTAGGTGTTCCATCCTATGTGGGCAAGGCCAGGAGAAGGACCTTTAAGTATATTAAAGAGAGTGTGGAAAAAGATCCAAGGCTGGAAGGAAAAACTCCTTTCAAAAGGAGGGAATGAAATCCTTGTAAAAGCAGTTGCACAAGCAATCCCCGTGTACTCCGTGGCTTGCTTTGATCTAACCAAGTCCTTGTGCGACGAGCTGAGCACTATGATCAACAGATACTGGTGGAGTCAAATGGACAAGGAGAATAAAACACACTGGGTCAGCTGGGAAATATTGATGAAGACAAATAAAACTGGAGGTCCGGGCTTTAGGGACTTTCACGCCTTCAATCTAGCTATGCATGCAAGACAGGCATGGAGGCTTATTCAAAACCCATCTTCCTTATGTGCGCAGGTTTTGTCAGCACAGTACTACCCAAATGGCTCAATTCTACATGCCAACCCCACAGATGGCACCTTACACTTGGCCTAGTATACTAGAGAGAGTAAACCTGCTCAAGAAGGGGATCATATGGAGAGTTGGCAGTGGTACCAACACCAATATTTGGTCTGACCCATGGATTACAAGAGGAAGAACTAGAAGAGTCATCACTCAAAGGGGCAGACATGTTGCAACTAAAGTAAATAAACTGATTGATCCTGCCACAAACTGGGATGCAGACCTAATAAGGCAAACCTTCCTCCCTAAAGATGCGAAGATTATTTTGCAAATCACAATTCATGAACATAATGATGATATCATAGCATGGCCTTTTGATATAAAAAAAAGGTATATTTTCTGTAAAATCTGCATACAGAGTTGTGATGGCTACTGCAGCTTGTGAAACCACTGCAGGGCTAACTTCTTCCTCAAGTGCAGATGAAGAAACATGTGGTTTCGACTGGCCGAAGCTCTGGTCACTTCCCCTTAGAAACAAAGTTCTTCATTTCATATGGCGTCTGTGTACGGATAGCTTACCCCTGTGCATGAAGCTTCAGTACAAAGGCATGCATGTAGAAACCCATTGTCCTGTTTGTTTTCGATTCGATGAGGATGGCGGATGTTGTTTCATTAAATGTAAGAAGGTTAAGGATGTGCGGAGGAAACCTCAGCTGGAGCATGTTAGACTGCAGATTCTTCCTTGTGCAGATGCACTGAGCTACATGGAGCAAATCTTGAACCTCAATGAGGAGGGAAAACTTAAATCTTGCCTGCTCCTTTGGCGATGGTGGCATGAAAGAAACAGGGCAAATGCAGGAGATGCTATTAAATTTTCTGATGAAATATGTCATTCTATTGATTATCTTTGTATGCATCTATTTAAGGTACAAGAAAGTGGGAAAGTGCAGAAGCAGCAGCAAAAAGAAAGATGGTCCAGACCTCCACTGGGAACTCTGAAAATCAATGCAGATGGCGCCTTCCTGAAGGAGACAAATACTTGAGGTTGGGGCTTTGTTAGTAGAGATGCTTGTGGTGTGGCACTGGCTGCTGGTGCGGGTAATCTGGAGAGATTCTCGGATGCGCTTCATTCAGAGGCTTTGGCAATGCTTTATGTCGTAAACACAGTTACTCAGATAGGCTGCGACCGAGTGATGATAGAAACAGATTCTGTGCAACTGAAGAATGCAGCAACCACAGAAGGCTTTGATCTATCAGTTTTAGGAGCGATTTAAAAAAATATTAGAGTATAGATGCCTGTGGGTTTCAATGAAGGATGTGTGGCGTCTTGTCCTCAAACTTGTAATGGAGTTGCGCATCTGTTAGCTGCATGTGGCACTAAACTGCGAGCTAGCTTGTGTGAGATCTGGCTTCACCAGCTTCCAGACTTTGTAAAAGACGCTGTTGCTGGCAATTTGTAAAGCCCTTCTATATAATGGAATGCTTTGTGTTCCTTTTAAAAAAAGGCATAGTGCCTAAGGTTGTATCTGTTAGAGCAACTCTAGCAGAGTCGCCAATAAAGCCCGATAGGCAAATAACTGCTAAAATACCAGTCTAGCAGATTCGCCATACAACCCTCAATCGACAAATTTTTGGAGGACACTCCGTATTTCCCTTCCTCTCTCTTCCCCTCTCTTCTGCGCCCGTACCAATGTCGCAGGCGCGTTTCCCGGCCCCTTAATGGCTGCCCGCCGTCTGCCCAACTGCCCATTAATGGCGGGAAAATTTTGTTTTTGCCACTCTAAATTTTGCCAATTTTCCTTATGCCACTCTAGATTTGGACATTTCATTTTTGCCATTCTTTGTTTTTGACAATTATCACAATTGCCATTTTATGGCAAAAGCAAAATAATTTTATTTCATTTTTGCCACTCTTAGCTTTTGATAATTATCACAATTGCCAGTCTGAAAATTTTGCTTTTGCCACGGGAATGGCAATTGTGATAATTGTCAAAAACTAAGAGTGGCAAAAATGAAATGTCAAAATCTAGAGTGGCATAAGGAAAATTGGCAAAATCTAGAGTGGCAAAAACAAAATTTTCGGCCACGCCCGTTCCTGCCACCATTTCCCCACACCTGCGCCCGTTCCTGCCGCCCGACGCTATAAAAGGCCGGCGCCTCCCCTCCCCTTCTCCACTCCCCCTCCACATCTCCCCTGTGGGACATCGCACAAGGCCAGACCCCATGGCCGCCGGCATCAAGCAGGATGAGGACGAGGCACTGCTAGAGCAAGCGCCCCCCACCCCCCACCCATCAAGCAGGAGGAGGATGTCGTGTACGACGAGGAAGCGGGTGGGTGTATTTCAAGATCGCCATGGCGGCGAGATGGATGCCAAGAGGGAGCACTGCATTTGGGGGGCTGCCCCCAAAGCCGACGATGGCACATGGCTGGAGTGGGACGAGGCCTTAGCCCGTTTCCGCGCCATTGAGGCCGCCAATACCTCATTCCACGCCAGCACGTCCACCGCCGGCAAGTCCTCCCGCCGCCCTCCGCACTTACTTTAGTTAGTTTTCTATATGTATTAAGCTGCAGTGTGACTCATTTCTGCCCCTATATATGAATGAAATCTATTTAGCAACATTTACTTTGCAAGTTTATAATTGCTTGAGGTTGATCTTGCCCAAAAAAAATCAAGAAAAAAAATGGCGCGTTTTTGGCGACTCTGTGCATGCGCACAGCCTCCGCAGCCTCCAAAAAATTATGGAGGGCATTCCAAACCGGTTTTGGAGGCTGTGGATATGCCGATTCTACTAGAGCTGCTCTTAAAAATGGTTCACTAACTACTACCATCCCTACAGAGACTGTTGACCAATGATACGAAGTATTTGAAACAATGGAAAACATGTAAGTGTATAACGATTTACTTTAAGGAGATGGATTTGATTAATATAAAAATCCGGTTCAGGAAAAGTTGTCATTTTGGACACAGATGAAGTCACACATTCAAAAGATTGAGTGCTAACATCTTTTAAACTGTTTATAATTAGATGGTAATACATAGTGTATTTTTTCTTAAAAGTGAGTTATAATGTTTGTTGGGTTTCGTAAATATACTACAACATAAATTAGTGGTGAAAATTGTTGCATTTGGAGACCATGCAGATGTCCAAAACACCACTTCGATAGAACCAGAGGGAGTAGTTACTCACTGAATGAATGTGGGTGCCTCTTTTGGTAAATGCCAACAATCTTTTTTGCCCATCCTAATGCAAAGAAACACAGTAGTTAAAACTTCACAAATATGCAGTAGTTACATTGATGTTAAATGATAAACTATTGTACCTGCTTCATGAAATAATCTCGGAACTCATCCCAGGAGTCATGAATCTTAACGACAACATATCTTAGTATAAATAGTTAAGGTCGAGACTTGCTACACTTCAAAGACACACTCGACAATAGATTGGTCATGAACGCACCGCTGAGAGCAGCAGCCAGCAGGTTCGAATCACTGATTTGCAAATCATACAAATGGAGTATGTCCACATATAGGATACGGCCAATAATCCAATCCAGCACGCTTAAGTTTTGTGTCATCTACATGAAAACCCAATGGCTGCGAATATCGATGAAGAAAATTCATTCAGATCAAATAATACAATATAAAGCATGCACAATTGCACATTCTATAACATGCGTCTGGGGGACACAACAATGAGTACTAACCTTACCCCGACAAGATGAAGGCCAACTGCTGACGCTGCACAAGTCCTTGCAATTGATCCTGTATTTCCTGGGATCTATGATGTAAACTTATAGTTTAGTGACAAGCAGCTAATTCGATTCCTCAAAGAACCATCTCACTGACATGGTGTGCATTATTCTTCTACACAATACTACTACTTTCATTTGCGGTAATAGATTAATAATTCACCAAATCAAACCAACATACTAGTACTAAGTTACATGTGTTAAATTTTTACATTCAGAGTAGCAGAAACATTAATTAATTTAATTTTTACATTCAGAGTAGCAGAAACATTAATTAATTTCGTAGGGACTAGCAGAGTAGCAATGCCTGTAATTTTGGACTCACAACCACCACCTACAACAGTTGACACGCTACACCTTCATCCGTGAAGTACGTCACTGCCAATCGGCCGAGAAAAAGAGTTGCAAACGGAGCAGTTACCAGAGGGGAAACCAGCACCACATGGAGCATCCTCTTGGCGCGCGCGACCTCCACGCCGCTCCCCACGGGTCCAGCCGCGGCTCCATTGCCGCTGGAAGCAACTGCAACTGCAAGCGCACGGGCAATCACAGAATCATTAAAAAGGGGCCGACCGGAATAGCAGGAGACGAGCTTGTCACGCACGGGAACAGGAGGCAGATGAAGAGGCTACGCGGCGCGGTTGGCGATGCCTGCAGCCGTGCGCGGCCGCTGAAAATCCGGCGAATGCCGCGCGGCTGTGGGCGAGAGCGCGTAGCCGCAAGCCCACCTCCATTTTTGTCTCCCTGGACGGCGGCGGCGGCGGCGGCTTCTTCCTCCGAGAGCTCAGTTTCCCGGGATAAGGTGCGGCTGAAACTGCAACGATATCGGCCTTATCATGGGCCTAATGTGGGATAGCTTCGGCTGGGATACGGGCTTTGGTCCTAGGAATTTGCAAAAACCTCTGTTTGCTAAATCCTTTTCTTTTTCTAACTAGCTAGTCTTCACCTTTTTTTTTCTTCGGTTAAGTATATATGTAGTTGATTTATTTCTAATAGTTCTCTTAAAAATGTTGATTGTGTTTCAAAAAGATATTTATTCATGTATTAAAATATGTTCATCATGTATTAAAAAACGTTCAACATGTACTTGAAAAATGTTAAATATGTATTTTAGAAATGTTAAATATGGATAAATATAATGTTTCAGATGTATACAAAAATCTACACTGTGTATGAAAAAAGTAGACATCAAATCATGTGTTAAAAAAATGTTAACCATGCTTCTGAAAAATGTTAAATGTGTATAAAAACAATGCTTTAGATGTACACAAAAATGTACAATGTGTATGAAAAAGAGTAGACGTCAAAACATGGGTTTTAAAAACCAAAATAAATAATATATTTGAAACATATTAAATATGTATAAAATTAGTGCTTCAGATGTATACAAAAATGTACAATATGTATAAAAAAGTGGACATCAAAGTATTTATCTGAAAAAATATTAATCATGTATAAACAAAGTTCCTGACATATACAAAAAATGTACATTGTGTGTGAAAAGGGTAAACATGTTCTAAATAATAAAATAAACCATGATATCCAAGAAAGAAACAAAAAATGAAATACCCAAAGAAACAGAAGTAAAACCGCTGCAAAACAATGGAAATGGTGAAAGCGAAAAGAAGTCAATGAAAACAAAAGAAGAATCAAAGAAAAACGGGCAAACCTCCCACCAAAAAAGACAGATACAACATATAATGCGGAACAACCACGACCCTTCTTCCATGAGCTTCTGCCAGTCGCCAAGGCAGAAAACTGGAACAACAAACATGTTGTCCTCCACCGCTCGGCTAAAATAAGATTTAAGATTCACATCTTGATACAATGATTTACCATAATAATAAATAGAGTCAATGGTGACAGAACCGTGGGAAGAGCCACTTCTTTTTTGCGGCGGTGAGTTTTGGAAAATAGAGAATATGGACTCGATTGAACAAAGGTGGCACCCGAATGAATAGCCCAATCACACCGAATGACGTCAACCCCCTCTTTTGTCTAACCTGACTCTGATTCTCCCACTATGGCAGCTGATCCAAGGGCTAGTTCGGCTGGCTATTGAAGTTGGTGGATTCTGCGCAGAGTAATCTCTAAAATAGTGAAGCCAGTAGCAATGACTTTGTTGGCTGAAGTAAATGAGCTAAAATTTGGTGGAGGGAGGTTATATAGGCATGGTCATGTCCTGGTATTCATCAATTATAAATTAATATAAAATATAGTTGCTTCACAAACTGAAAATATTACCAGAAACAAAGATTGGATGGTGGGCTCACATGGATTGTTAGATGGGGCTCAGATTTTGTGGAGAGATATGATTTGAGCATATAGAAGATGTGGCAAAAATTCAACTCATTATCTTCGTGGGAATGGACTTCGTGATTCCATCTTGTCAGACATTTCCAAGGTATACTAGCTAATATACTTCTGCGTCAATAGTACAAACGTATGGGAGTTGCATAGGTTAAGTAGATGGTGCATGTCCGCGTTTTCAAAATGGCACAACATAAGCCTGCCCCGTCTGCAGAGTTGCAGTGCAATAATTGTTCAACTGGCCCAACGAAAAAGTAGCTTAAAAAGCATCATTCTTCTATTCGGCAATTTTTTGTACATGTACAATCAACGTATATCTTTTTATATATATAAACTAATACTCAAATTAGTGTGTAATTAGCTACTGATTTATAGCAAACAATTAAATGCCTCTTTTTTAAGGAGCTTTCTTAAGATGGGCCCCTCTTACCCCTTAAGAGGCAAGAGAAATATTTGATTTGAACCGTCCATTCATCAAGGAAATGTTTGACCACACAAAAAATTCTAATA